>JAADXH010000373.1:0-24716 GCA_023337595.1 Globisporangium camurandrum
CTACACGAAGGAAGACGTGAACGCGGTGCTCAAGGCCGAGTACCCGAAGGGCCTCGACCTCGTGTTCGAGACTGTCGGCGGCGACATGTTCAAGGCCGCAGTCGACAACATCGCCGTGCACGGCCGCGTCATTGTGTTTGGTTTCATCTCGGGCTACAAGGGAGAGAACAAAGTCAGCACGCTCGTAAGCCAAGTGAACCCGAAGCTGCTTACGAAGTCCGCGTCTGTGCGCGGCTTTTTGCTGCACAACCACGAACCGGTGATCGCGTCGCACATTGCGCGTCTTCTCGCTCTGATCGAGCAAGGCAAACTTACACCGGGCATGGACTCGTCGACGTTCCGCGGCCTCGAGGACATCCCACGCGCGATCGACCGCTTGTACGCGAAGCAGAACATCGGCAAGCTCGTCGTGCAGCTAGTGTAGATCGTACTACAGTATTCAGTAATGCATGTAGATGGAAGCAATACTAGAAGTAGATAAACGATAGAGCGCATCAATGCACTTTCAAGTCTTGTCTGTTGGATACGTACACTGACACCAATGCTGTGAGTCTACCCAAGGAACATGTAGCATGAGCAACGCTACGAACGAGAGTCTGTGCCGTAACGTTGCTGATTGGCAACAAGATGTGTGAGTCTTCCTGTTGCAGTTGACTCAACAAGGACGGCAAGGACGGCGGCGAAAACAAGATAGATCGCTCTGCTGTAGCACAAGAGAGAGACCTGCACTGGTTTGAGTCCGCTGTAAAGCATGTAAACGCATGACATCATCTTGCGTAAGGCGTTGCCGAGGCTCTGGCTGCTGCTGCTACTACTACAGAGCAAGCGACATGCTGATGATTTGATGCAGCGACGAGTTGCATTTGTATTCCGTAAACAGACCTTGTTGACTCTGCGTCCAAGATCGTACATCTTGTTTTTCGTATGCACGCCTTTTCGAATCGGCAGTTGAAAACACAAACGACGACGCTTTGCAGCAGCTCTTCATTTTCCAATCCACCAGCGTCTGCACAAGCAAGATCCACACATCCACATCAATCCACATCCACCCAGATCGTCATGCCGTCCTACCGCCGCGTCGAAGTGCACACCAAGTCGAACGACTTTCGCAAAGCGACGCACATTGTGACTGAAGCCGAGCTCCCGAAGCCCGCGGCCGGGAACATCGTCGTCCAGAACCACTACCTCGGCATCAACGCGACGGACATCAACATCACGAATGGCGCGTACTCGCCCGCGCCGGCACCGTTTGGCTGCGGCCTCGACGCTGTCGGCGTCGTCACGGACGTTGGCGCTGACGTCACGAACGTCAAAGTCGGCGACGCCGTGACGTTCAAGAAGTTTGGCGCGTTCGCCGAGTACGTCGAACTGCCCGCGGCGACGGTCATTCCGGTGCCCAAAGCCGTGCCGGAAGTCTTGCCGCTGCTCACGTCTGGCTCGTCGGGCTCGATTGCACTCGAGCAGGTTGGCGAAATGAAATCGGGCGAGACGGTCCTCGTGACTGCTGCGGCCGGCGCCACTGGCCAAATCGTCGTGCAGCTCGCGAAGCTTGCGGGTAACCACGTCATTGGCACGTGCAGCTCGGACGAGAAGGCCGAGTACCTCAAGTCGCTCGGATGCGACCGTGTGATCAACTACACGAAGGAGGATGTCAGCGCAGTCCTCAAGGCCGAGTACCCGAAGGGTTTGAACCTCGTGTTTGAGTCCGTTGGGGGTGACATGCTCAAGGCTGCTGTCCAAAACATTGCGCTCCACGGTCGGATCATCGCATTCGGGTACATCTCGGGCTACCAGAGCGTCGATGCAAGCAAGCAGATGTCGGCAGCAGACCTCGTGCCGATCTTGCTCTTCCGCTCGGCGTCACTGCGGGGGTTCATCTCGAGCAACCACATGGAGCACTTTGTGCCGCATGTCACGCGCATGCTGAAGCTCATTCAAGAGGGGAAGCTCAAGGTCGAGGTCGACCCGACGGAGTTCAAGGGCCTCGAGGCGATCCCCGAAGCGATTGACTACATGTTTGCGAAGAAGAACCTCGGGAAGCTCGCAGTCAAGCTCGTCTAGAGAGCAGTGTAGCTGAACGTAGGTGCAATGCCATCGCATTGTCGTCACGTGAGTGTGACGTACGTGCGGTCGAATGCACAAGACGAACATTTGTATCAACACGACATTGATGTTACATTCTCACTAGCGCAAATACGCACCTACAAGCTTGCTCTTGCTGTGACTTGTAAATACATACATGCAGATACTCAGGGTTGTGGTCGTGTTCGCCAAGTACGACATCAAGCGTTGAGAACGGCGACACGGGAAGATCAGCACTTTGCGTACTCCCGTGCTCGAGCGACGTAACAGGAGTGTTTTTGAAAATATAGAGCAGAATGCATCAAATATTTGGTGCATGTGCTGTCAAAATTTTCAAGTCATTGGACTTTTGGTTGTCGCACTTTTGCCTCCTTAATGAGCCATTTTCTATTGTAAGATTGTCGCACTCGTACAGATTGAGGTCATCTGAAAAAGTGCGACAACCGTACAATAGAAAATGGCTACGAATATTTTTAAAGTGCGACAACTTGGTTATGTCACTATCGAGCAACATCGCGATTTCTCCGATCTGACAAAAAGCGTTCAACTTTTGAAAGCCATCATCCTCGGAATGCAATCTTGTTTTCTTGTATTTTTGTTCAACTGTCTTCCTGACAAAACATAATGTACCAATAAATACAATGCGATGCACAATACTCGATATTACAGCATATGGAATTGCAACAATACGTCTTCCGATACATTTCCAATTTCGATATTTTTGAATAGCAAATGTATCGCTTGGAAGACGCTAGCAGTCGTTAGGGAGACGATTGTCTTTCTGTCGACATAATGGTTCAATAATTTCACTATGTGATGCACAATACAGCATATTGTTGGACTATTGACACCATACATTGGTATTGTGTGTTTTCCTGACGTCTTCCAGGTGGAAGACAATCAGGAAGACACCCAAAAACAATATTGCGGGTACAACTACGACTTCGACATCAAGAGCGAGCCAACGACAAGAAGTGCACACGCACGCGCGACGCGGACGATCGCCCCCTTGGAGACGCACACTCGCCTTCGCAAGGTTCATTCGAGACCCTGATCTTCAAGCGATAGAAAACACGAGCAAGCACACGAGCAAGCACACGAGCAAGCACACGAGCAAGCGCGCAACACCCACCAAGCAGCTCGCACACAATCCAAAACATCACGCGCTGCACACACACACGTCGCTTCGCCTTTAATCGTCATGAGCTCGTTTGGAGGCTCCATTGCTGCTACCGCCATCGATCTGAGTAGCGCCAGCATGCTGCAACACCCGCTGCTCGCGCTCGAGCAACTTGCGTCGCAGTGCACGGAGCTGTGCGAGCTCCAGCACATGGGCAAACAGCTCTGCCGTCGCCTCGCAGCGTTCGTGACGTACTTGGAGACACAGGAACAACGCCGTTCATCCCCTACAAGCCGCTACACAACCACCACCAGCAACAGCAGTAACGACACGTCGTGGTCTGTGCGCGCGGACCCACTGATTGCGCGCTTCACAAACTTTGTCCAGCGCAACGCGCAACACAACACTGTGCAGCGCTTGGCAGACATGCACCGTCTGCGTGAGCTCTTCGACCTCTACAGCACACTCGATGCTGCGTTCCGCCACAGCAGCAGTGAGCACGCCGACCCAGCCCGCACCTGGCAACTGACGTGGGCGAGCGACGCTGCGCGCGCCGAGCAGCAGCTCGAGCATCGAGCACTCGACTGCAGCACATTACAGCGCGAGCTAGGCGCCAGTCCCGACGCACAGCGCGAAGCACTGGCGCTCGTCACGTTTGCCGCCGAGACGCGCACGCTCAGTACAAATGCCAGCAACAACAGCGACAACAACGAACGCGCTGCGTACGACGCCGAGCGCCTGCGCGTCCTCACGCGCGTCTTTCGGCTGCTCGTCACAGCTGTCGCAACAGTCGACGTCCCACACGTTCCGACGTGGTTCATCTCATCGAACGACGTCGCAGTGCGCTCGACGAGTCGCTATTCGACACCGCGCGTTGACGTGCGGCTCGCGGACTGGCTCCCAGTCCACACGACCGTACTCGTCAAGCGCTTGCTCGCGTCGTCCTCCTCTTCCTTGACGCAACAGGCGCAGCGCGACGCCGTTGTGCACGAAGCGCAGCTCGCGTACGCACTGCGCCATGCAAATTTGCTCGAGCTCGTCGGCGGCTGCGCCGTCGCATCGCCGCCGTTCGTCGTGTACGAATCCACGCTCGGGGACGACGCCCAGACGCTCGACGCACTCGTCAGTGCAGTCGACCGGACAACGACCGCAGTCGTCCGCAGCCGCGTGCTCGACGTGCTCGTTCAAGTCGCACAAGCGCTGCAGTATCTACACGAGACGCACGCACTCGTGCATGGCGACGTCCGCTGTGCCAACGTCCTCGTCAGTACGGACGGCCGCGCGAAGCTCTGTAGCTTTCACGCTGCTGGCACCGCTACAAACGACGGTCAGGCACTTACGACAGCAGCAGCGTCGCGTGTGCTGCATGCACTCGGTCCGTTGCGCTGGGCAGCACCCGAGACGCTGCAAGCGACTACCGAAGTCAGCCTCGCAGCTGACGTCTATAGCTTTGGGATGTGTATTTATGAAGCACTGAGTCGCAGTCACGACGTCCCGTTCGGTTTTGCAGCCGACGCGACTGTCCGCACGCGCATCTTGACTGGCGACCTGCCCGATGAATGGAACGACGACGATTTAAACAATACAAACGACGACAGCGTCAAGCAGCTCGTAAAGACGATGTGTGCGCTCGACCCAAACGATCGACCAGCGATTCGTGCAGTCGTTACGACGCTCACGGAACTCGCAGATCACGCACTGCAGCAGCTTCATACAGACGCTGCTGCTGTAGGTGCATCGACAGACGTAGAGCCGCAACAACCAGTAGCAGCAACGGACGCGCCAGGTGCCTATGCCGATGCCTATCGACAGCGTTTGATTGAGCAGCAGCACGCATTTCCGTCTCGTTCGTCGATCGACACGATCGACACGATCGACAGCGTCGTGATGCCGTCAGTGCCACTGCCGCCGCCTGCCAGCCAGAGCGACGTGACGCTCCAGCTCAAGTGGCTCGGGATCAAGATCAATTCGATTGGCGCCAAGATCGTCGTGAGCAAGTTTCTGCGGTCTGCAGCAGGCGCAATGGGCGAGATCGAAGCGACGGGGCGCGTTGCAATGGGCGACGTCATGGTTGCGATCAATCGCCAACGTGTGTGTGGTCTGAACCGCCACGACGTCGGCGCGTGGATCCAACGGACGCCACGGCCACTGACACTGACATTCGAGCGCGACGTCGGTCTCTTGGATGATGCGATGCGGTTCAGTGGGTTGCGGATCGACGCGCGCTGGCGCGATCGTGGGTCGTTTGTTGCGCTACCGGGTGCGCTCGAGCGCGTCATTGGCGCTGCGACGAGTGCGTTTACGCTCGAGCTCTGGTTTGCGTTGGCAGACGTGGAGGATGCGTTTGTCGGTGGCGTGTTGCTGGGTGCACAGGACGTCGCTGCGGCGAGCGAGGACGCAAGTGCGTGGCCCTACGTCCATAAACAACTGATCGTCGTCGATTCACGTGGCAATCTGTGCGTCACGTGGCTCGAGCGCGACAGCAACCACACGCCTGCGCTCGTTGCTCGGGAGTTAACACCCAATATCTGGTACCACCTCGTCATTACGTACAGTGGCAATAGTGCGTCTGGTAGCAGCAGTAGTCGGAACAGCAGCAGTAGTTTAGGTAGCAATGGAGACATGGATCCACAGCAGCAGCTGACAGTGTACCTCGATGGCGAAATGCGGTTGACCGCACAGGGTCCGTTGATGCGCGAGTGGTCCCGCCTCACGCACGTGAACGTTGGCACTGGGTGCATTTCTGGTGTTGTTGCCGCAAAGCCGACGCCCGACTTTGCAGGCTGGTATGGCTTCAATGGCCTCGTCCATGAAGGGCAAATTTGGCGCAACACGGCAATGACCGATGTCGATGTCCAGATGCTCTTTCGCGGCGCGCGCGACTGCGTCGCTACGTCAAACTATGCACTGCGTCGCGACGCACAAAGACGAACACAGCATGCAACAAGTGCAGCAACGTTCCCCGAGCGCGTGCGCGCGTCGCGACCACAACACGTTGTCGCGCAGGTCTATTAACTTTCAGCGCATAAGCTAACGTAGTATAGGTCGGAAGCTTCATGGTAGGCCCGCTTACGAAGCTGTAGGTTCTGTATCTGGAAGAAAACGATGGTGTCGTGTGTGTATGTGCACCAATGTACCTACTGTTACGATGTCGGCTTCGTTGCTACTGACGTCAAAACGTTCAGTATACACCCACTTGCGACTACTGTAACGCGCAATGAATAAACAGAGCAAACGACTGCTCCAGCATGATCAGGAGTAACTCTATTTGCGGCATCGTTTAACAAACAGATGTGGTGCTATCCTCGACTGCATTGGCTTGTTTTACCATGGGCGTCAAGGTGAAGGCATCCGACGCGCCGTCCGTGCTACCACCGCCGACAATCCGAGGGTTTCTCGCGGCAGAGAGGAGTCGAGAGCGCAAGGCAGTGCGCGCGGTCGCTGGCCCGGCGATCTGGAGCGTACTTGCAATCGTGCGCACCGCAACAGTGTGTACCGCAGCTGCTTGGAGCGCCAACTTTTTGTATGCACATGGAAACATTTTGTCTTTCACCCCTGTGCACGAGCAGTCGTACTCGTCGTTCGTTGCGGCGCTCGTTGGGCTGTTCTACCTCATGCCGGGGTCTACGATGCTCATCGTCGTTGCACAAGTGCTGCGCGCGCAGTACCGCAATGCGAATACAATCGACCGCGCGCCGCCGTCGCTGTGGTTCTGCATCGTCAAGCTCGCGAAGCGCACATGTGTGCGATTTGTCGTGCTATTTGCACTGGTGATGCTCATGACGTTCCTACTCAGTCTTGCGCCGACGTCCGTGCGCTCGCTCAAGCTCGAGTTCTACATCGGAAGTGCATTCACGCAGAGTTTCGTGGTCACAACGGATCAAGTCGCGCGCAAGATCATTCGCCGTGAGATGATAACCCGGCGGCAGAGCGTCGGGGTCACTGAAGGTGCTCTCCAACAACAACCCCAGCACGAAGAGCCAAGCGATCAGCCGCAACCGGCGCCGCCACCATCGTTGCCAAAGCAAAAGGACGAGCCGCCAAGCCAACAGTCGGGTGGCAGCATCGCCAAACCACCGCGCACTGTGCGCCGAAGTGCTCGACGAAGCGTGTACTCCAAGTACCTGCGCCACGTCCTCTCGACGTTCGCGCACGTCGGCTTTATTTTTGTCGCAGGGGTGTACGTAGAGCTCACGCGGCGGCACGTCGATCTCTCGCACGGCGAGACGATGACGCTGTTCATCTTCACAGCTGCAAGCACACTGCTCAAGGTCACAATGCAGGAGCTCGCCAAGCGAGCGGCGATGCGGCGCGGCGTGCGCGACATTCGCCCAATGTGCGTCATGGTCGGCGTCCCGACGGTGCTCATTGATACGCAGATCCGCCTTGTTGTCCAGCGCTTTGGTAGTCGGCAGGACTCGTTCTCGGGCACGCTCTTCATGGCCCTTCTTGAAGTCGCCATGCGCGTCGGCAAGGTTTGGGTCGTCAAGTGGGACGTCTACCATCGTGAACATACAGCCGCTGCTCCATTATCGAGAGGCTCGACTATCACGGCGATCGTACCTTTTGCTCAAGGGTCCGACACCACGTCGACAGCAGCCTCTGCATCGTCAGCAGCACTTGCGACTCGCATCGAGTTTGAACGCTGGAAACACAACGTCTGGAAGCTGTACATGGCGGAAGTGCATGCTGACATGGCGGCAGAGTACATTGCGATCGGCTGCTCGACATCGATCCTGTACTTCTACAGCACGCATCCGAGATATGAACTGTGCGCTGATGGATGCACGACGCAGAGTGCACTCGACCAAGTTGCAAGTGTCGCAACGCAAGTGGCTGTCGAAATCGCTGTCGACGTGTTTGCAACGATACTCGAGCTGCGTGGCGGCATGGACGTACTCGAGCTGCGCAAGCACAGCGCGTTCATCGTCACGTTTTTCGCAGTACTCGCAGTTGTGAACATCGAGATCTCATCCGCATTCTACCTTATCACTCCGACCTGAGTAGCACTGAAGTAGGCGCACGCATTGACTGTTTAACCGTAGGAGTGCTTTGGCATGAATGCTTGATGCTTTTACTTTTCATGGAACTAGTCTGCTATACGCCTCGGTTTACGCTGTTGCCTGAATGCTCTTGGCCATGCCGACCACGGATTACTTGTGCATGTACATTCATAGTAGTGTGCGACGTAAAGCAAGCTTGCTCCAGTATACGTTGATCATGTACGATCATATTATGATGATCAGAGGGTTATATGTCGGATTTCGAGCTCTATTTTAAGTACTGTCAATGATGTGTTGCACACACCAGCGATATTTATGTCAACGTTTATTTTGTCAGATTTTGAAGTGTGTTGTTGTGTGCATAACGCAAGAAACCGGTTTAAGATACCAAAACACTACTGTAGCTTTTATAATGTTGTGTGATACTAATATACATTTAAGCATAATAATAATCTGGGCACTTCAATCAAACAATTCTTGGTGTGTCATTGTGATTCTTTGACATACACGATCAAATCATTTCAACATTTCCGCATTCACTCGACCAATTCGACTTGCCATGCGCGTGGTTGCTGCAGCGGTGCTGCCGCTGCTGTTCGTCGCTCTGCTCATCGCGAGCCTCGCTACGCCTGGCGCGATAGCAGCAGCAGACGTTGCTCCCGACTTGCTCTCGTGGCTGCGTCACCGCTTTCACTTGACGCCCGCTCCGTCACCGACAGCAGCGGTAGCCACGCGCAAACCGACCGCAGCCGTCCGCGGAAACGACAACGATGTTGACACCATGGCGTTCAAGGTCGTGCAGGTGCGTGTATATGTTTATATATGTGTAGCAACTACGCTGCATTCACGAGACTGAAAGCAGCGCACGTCTGCGTACGCGTGCTATATATATATTGTAGTACAACGTCTTTGGACGGCCACACGCAGTATCGAAAGACGGTCAACGCGAACGCCTCGATCATATTCCAGCAGCGCTGCTGCGCTTGTTCGCCGATATTGACGTCGTGACGTTTGCTGAAGTCAATAACGCAGACGAACGCGCCGATTTGCTCGCGCAGTTTCGCAAATCGGGCTATAATTTTGCCACGAGTGTTCTCCACGACCCAGATCCATTCACAAGGTACGTGCATGCGTTTATACGTACAGGCAACGTATGTAGACGTACGCATTGACCGACTCTGGCGTCCGTCTATCGCACTTTTAGCCTCCTGAACGGCGGCGTGCTGATCGTGTCCAAGTGGCCGATTCTCCACGAAGCACAGCACGTGTATCGCAACGCGTGTCACTACTCGGACTGCTTGGCTGCGAAAGGCGTCAAGTACGCCCGTGTGCTCAAGACGCTTGGCGCAACGTCCAAGATCTTCAACGTGTTTGCGACCCACATGCAAGTGCGTTTTATACGTTGTATACGTTGGGTTAGACGTATACAACCGTTGGTCCGAACGTATATATACGTCCAATCCAACATATACAACCGTGGATGCGTCCTCGCACGTGGTGGTGATTGTATATTGACGCGCACTGGCTCTCTCGCTGTCGGACTCGTAGGCATGGTCGACACCACAGGGCGCCGCCGATCGCATCGAACAAGCGACGCAGGTACGCATGTAGCGCAATGAGACTGGACAATCAGCCGTGGATTGCACTCTTGCCTGCATACGACTGACGCAGCTTCTCTATGCTGCTCGATTGGCAACACCAGATGCGTCAGTTTGTCGACGCAATTGGGATTCCACATCACGAGGTGCGACTGCGAGCGTCTCCTAGTCGATTTGTATACTGACGCATCATGTACTGACATGCTCTCAATGTCTATGCTACGATACAAACACGCCAGCCGCTGCTGTTTGCAGGTGACTTTAACGTCGACAACGTCACGTTTGGCGCCGAAGTCGCAAACCTCGTGCGCGTGTTGGACGCTGCATCGCCCGAGCCGATTGGCGACCAGTTGTTCACGAGCGAGTGCGTTGGGCGTGTTGTGTATCGTCCTCCTGTGTTGTCCTCCTTGTCGTGTTGCTTATACTGTGCTCTATCGTCTGCAAACAGCCCGCGCTCGAATGTGCTCGTTGGTCGCGACGGCGCTGCAGGCAGCAACAAGTGCTCGCTTGAGTACATCCAGAGCTGGGGCGAGTTGAAAGTGCGTACTGCTCTCAGCTCCACTGGCTCATACGCTGGCTCTGTTGCTTATTTACTAATGGCTTGTCTCTCATTACAATCGCACAATAGAACGGCACGTACTACCCGAACGCACTCACGCGCGCGACGTGTGGCCCAAGTCCAAGTCGCTTGGCACTACGTGGTGGCAGTGATGTCCTTTCTACAGCGCTGCGCGTGTTTGTTCCACTGGACGACGATCAGTGCTACTGCGCATGCTGTCCGTTCGAGTGGCTCGACTACGTTCTGTATGCGCAACGTCCGTACCAGCAACCGATTGGTCGCACGACGCTCGAGAGTCGCGTGCTGCATGCGCCACAACCATTTGTCGTCGACTGGACTGCGCCTGTGAGCAATGCGAAGATCGAACTTGTGGATCTATCGGATCACTACCCCGTGCTCGGGACGTTTGTGTTTCCAGTCACCGACGTGGACCATGAGGCCCAAACGTATCATTTAGACGGCTGCTCGAGTGACGCAGATTGCCACTTGCACGCATTTCGATGCTATTGTACCGGCGCTGGCTGTTATTACAATGGCACGCACACGAGTGGCGCACCACTCGACTCGCACCATCCAGTGAACCGCAACTGTTTGTTCCAGAAGACGTCGTTCCAGTGTCTATGTGGTCCAACGTAATACTGTAGGACGTACACGAGAGAGAGAAATAGAGAGAGAGCTAAAAATATGGAATAGATTGTCGTAAATGGAAATGCATGGCATCGAGCCAGTCGATATCACTGGCGATAAAGGAGAAAGACGCGGGCTGATACTACGGCCGAGAGAGTTACGACAGTGTCGCGAACGGATCCGCGCCAAATGCGTTCGTATGCGCAGGTCCCTGGCCGCTCGGACGGAATTGTTGCTGCTGTTGCTGCTGTTGCGGCGGCGCAAAGTTCGTGTTGTAGGCTGGCGCAAACGTATTGGCAGGAGGCGCCATGTTGTAGGCAGCACCAGTGCCGACCGTGTGGTACATTGGCTGCTGCTGCTGCAGAGGGTAGAAGCCACCTCCTGGTGTGCCAACACCCATGGCGACAGCGTTGGCGTTGTAAAAGCCACCGCCACCGCCTAGTGCACCGACCGGCGCGATCAGTGCTGCGGGTGGGAGCACAGGGACTTTGTCCTTTGGCGCCTGCAGCCGCGCTTGTTCGAGCGTCTGGTAATGCTTCGCCGACACGGGTTTGTGCTGCTGACTCGCCGGTTTGAGGTTCAGATCGACCATTTTCGAGCCCCACAAATCGCCGTCACTCGCAGTCTACGTATGCCAGTTGTATTCGCACCAAGCGAAGAGCCAGCGAGATAATGTGAGAGAGGGTGTCTTGACGGTCTAGTGATCAACACACAAGCTACGCCAGCCGCACCTGCGCAGTCTCTGATTTGTCACTCGTCGAATGCTCTTGCGTTAACGAAGATGACCCTGTCGCTGGCGCCACAGGCGGCGGCGGTGGTGCAGTAAAGTCAAGACCCGAGAGCATCGACGAAATGTCTTCCGGCGGTTGTTTGATCGTTGCGCTCTGCTGTTTCTCAAACGCAGATGCGGTCGCAGCGAACGGATCGGTCGTAAACGGCGTGAACCCGTCGTTCGGGAGTGTCTGGCGCTGCGAACTCACGGGTGGTGACGCTGTCGTTGACGGTGCGCGCGTCGCTGAAGCGCTGGGACGATACTGCACTGCCTCCTTGGCGCGCTGTCGCTCCTCTGGCGCTGTGGATAGTAGAAGCAGCAGAGCGTAGTGAACAACAGCAACATTAGACACCGAAGGCACTAACGCTTGGTGTAGCAGCTGTGGCGGCATCAACCAGTAAGCGACGGACGTACAGATGTAGTCGGGCTTTGGCGCACCACACGCTTCGCAGACTGGCGCAAGTCCCTTTTCGTTCACGAGCGTACAACGCGAGCACGGCCACGGCCCAAACGAGCTCTCGCGCGACGATGGACCGCTGCTGTTGGTATTCGCGTAACCGCCGCCACTCGAGTACTCGTACGTGTATGAGTTGGTGCGGGAGCCTTGGCGACTGCCATTGGTAGGAGCGGTAGCACTGCCGATCGTGTTGCGCTGGCTCGTATGCTGGCTGCTGCGCATGGGCGTCGATGACACAACACCACTGCTCTGTGCGTTCTTGAGCTTGTTTGGATCGAGGCGCTCGGGCAATCGACGAAACGACGTGCCATCGATGATCAAGTCTGATCAGTTGGAGTGAGATATGTTTGAGTAAGGCGATCATTGATGCCAATTGTGTGCTTGATATCATGCTGTATAGCCGGTACATCTGCACGGCAGAGGCTTGCAGCGTTACTAGCACGTACCATACATGTCGTTGAGCTCCGTCGAGGGCTTGATGATAATGTGCACTGCGTAGCCACCTGGGAGGTTGAACACATAGTCCCAGTCGCCAAACGAGAGCTACCAGAAGTAACAGCAAACGAACATGGTACCCGTGGTTGGAAGTGTGAGAGATAGACGGCAAAGTCCGTATGCGAGTGCAATGAACGCACCGACTTGGACGTGTACTTGACAATGCCGTCGACGCGCAGAATCTTCTTGCCAGATGCAAGCGAGTGCGTGAGGATGATCTCAAACTCGCGGCCGTCCTGAACCTTGACGCGCCAGATCACGCGCTTCTTCGAGCTTTCGATCGTCTTGCCGACGTTTGCGACCTCAAAGTAGAGCGCAGCCGCCTTGGCATTTGCGGATTTAGTCGTACCCCAGTTGCTCTGCCACGACATCACGCTTGATCGTAGTGTGTGCTTACAGTTGTTGTCGTTGTCGCTGGAAGTGTACGTGCACTAGTTGCTACACGACGCCGATCGATGAGGTGCAACGCTATGATAGCGACTTTCTCTAACGAAACGACGCAGCAATTTCCGTAAATCATTGCATGAGTAAAATAGCGACACTCGTTTTACAGACAGCCCCCCATTACCGGAAAGCCGCCAAAATACTATACCCTCTCATTTTTGATATATCAAGAATTCAATCATTTTTGTCCCGGCTAAAAATTGGCGCGCGCGCCATTGCTCATTCTCTAAAAGAAAACACAAGAGCACGAGGATTAAAAAGGAGGCGCAGGCGCGCGCATCTAGTGCATGTCGATGACGAAGACTCGCGTTCGCTTGACGCAGGCGCAGAAGCTGGCGCTCCGCGAGCATCATGCTGCTCACCCCGAGCAATCGCAGCGCATGGTGTGCGCGTGGGCTCAAGAACACTTCAAGCTCCCTCGTCGCCTCGCCATCTCCACGCTGTGGATCGAGAGCTTGAGACCATCGGCAATGTCGATGTCCTTGTTGCGATGCGGTGGGCACAAGAGGCATGGGCATCGGTAACATGCACAACTATCTCCAACTGCTGGCGTCATACGGGAATCCTGGATGAAGAGCTGTACGAGTTCATCGAAAGAGTCGCTAAGCTTCGTGTTTGATCATTATCCATACAGCAACTGCTTGTTTAATTTTGAGTACAAACGCTCATACAAAATTAAAACTGTTTATCTACCAATCGAGTGGATTCGTAAAACTCTGTTTTTTTATACCTTTATCATTTCAATTACTCTAATAAGTAATGTCTGGGCTGAGGGAGTTTTTGCGCTTTTCCCATTCCGATAATGGGGGGCTGCCTGTAATTCGATTTTATTAGTTTAACCCACCATTACCTGCACACGATTTGTACACCAATTTCTCTCACATATTCACTTATCCAACATGTAGCTTACATACCAAATGTATGATCACCAAAACATGACTTGTGTTGAACTTGAGTGCAATCAGACGCGGTCGACGTGTAGGATCATCATTAGTCAACATTTCGTGTTTATCCATTGTACAGGTTGATGTTAAGATAAACATATGTCCCGGCTACATATTGGACCACTGTATCAAGTAAAACAGACACACACGAGACAAAAATAACCAGTGAACCAGAAAAGACTGTATGCATTCAATGATGACACGCATCATGTCGACTACTCGTTCACCTGCTCGTCCTCATCCGCCATCTCGAATATCTGACGGTTGCTACGCTTCTTTCCAGGTTTGCGCATCTGGGTTCGCGCGTTGCCCTTTTTGCCGCCGCAGTTGAAAAACCTTGTACCAGATCTAGAAGCACATCCGCGCGTCGCTGTACTGTGGGTGGAGCGCGACGTTGCACAAGTAACACCTGTGCATGCGTAGTGAGTGTGAGCAGTAGGAATCAGTCAACAGCAGCAACGCGAGCGCTCATTGCACCAAACATTACCGTCACTGCAAGCGTCGCAGTAATACGTGGCCATGTGGCGTGGGTGTCTGCTCTTCTTCCACTTAATCAAAATCGTGTGGCATCGTCGCCATTTGCAGCAGCAGATGTGCTCGTTGTGTCTACTGCTTCTGCAACAGTGCTCGCGTCCTCGCTACTTGCACCGGTTCTCACCGACGCTGCGCTGTCTCTCTCCACCGCTCGCACATCGCCGATGCTTCTTGGCTTTTGCCCGCATAATTGGGCACGCTTTGTACGAGTGGTGGAGGCGCTTCTACGAGTCGTCTGTCATCAAGTAGTAGTATGGTTCTCGCGCATGCTGTGACCGAGGAGAGCCGTGTCCATGGCGTTGCTTGCGTTGAACGCGAGTTCAGAAAGTCATCGTACTTTTGACATGCGGATAGATAATATATGAGAGAAGCACAGAATATTTCCAACATCGACATGTGTAGGATACATAAACTAGACGTACACCAAATGTCGCTAAGTCAGCTAAGTGATAGCAAGCAGCGGTGCTTAAATGTGTCTGTCATCAAGTAGTGATTTGGACTCTCGCGCATGCTGTGACCAACGAGAGGCCTGGCCGTGGTGTTGCTTGCATTTACGCGAGCTCAGAAAATCACCGTCCTATTGACATGCCGCTCGAGAACATATGAAAGAAGCACAGTGTGTTTGATAGATTGAAATGTGTTGGGTAGATAAACATGCGAGACGTACACCAACTGTCGCTAAGACGTCTGCAGTGAGCGCAAGCGTCAGGGCTTGGACGTCTTCAAGAACATGTCGAGGCGCGGTTTGACACTCCCGCACTGTCGAGCTTGCGTCTTGTACACTATAATGACATTCACTAACGTTATGTCTACAAAGCGTACAAACGAGACTTTTAATACTTCTTGAAAGTCACGCTAAGCTGTATCGGGTGTCGGTGGAGTTGATCGCGTCTGTTAGCTCGGCCTATCCAGCTATGATAGGTGACGACCAGCTGTGGACACGGCAACGCCACCTCCGCACCGCCGGGCACTTTGCACACTATCGAGCAATATAGCGAAGTTAGTACGAACGTATCGTAACGGCATAATCAAAATCAAGACAGCGTACATGTCGTAGACATCTGTCGACTGCCGCCGGTCGACAAAAGTGATTTAGCTTGCTGTCCATCCAACTGAGTGTCGTCATAGCAGAAAACACTTGTGAAACCTCGAACTTCATCTCGCCGCGCGGCACATTCTTCGGGCGACGCGCGCCTGTCTGTCACTGAAGAGCCTCGGCAATTGGTCATCGCTATGCCAACCATGTAGTAGCCGCAAAGCAAGGTGCAAGTTCGTGTAGTATCTGTTGGTGACTACAGTTTTTACAGCACAGTTTCATCTGGCAGCAGCACATTCATTATTTGAATAAATGTCGAACATGGTGTGTCATCGCGGAGCCGACGATGTACATTTGCCAGTAGAGCAGCTGCAGCACGAGCTGCATGCTCGAGTAATACCTGTCAGCGACAACAAAGCGCCATTGCAGATTAACGTGCCGAAACAATTTGTTCATGTTACGAAGAATGGCGGAGCAGCCGGTGTTGACTCCAAGATTTATGGATATGGCAGCATGTATTGTGTTGGTGTAAAACACTTCAATTCTGTCCGCATGTACATCCAAGGATCAACGTATAGCAAGCAGACGTGTCCGTATGTCAACGGGTAGAACATGTACAATCCAGCAAAAATTACAAGTGGTCCGTGCTATGCACGCAGTAGAATGTCGTGACAAAGCACGTGACGAAGTGCTTCGCCCTTACTTGCAAGGCTTATCTCTTCGATAGTCCCTCGAGCGGTGTAAGCGCAAGCGGCTCAGGAGAATGCCTTTGCTAAAACAGTGCACTGGCGTCGGGCTTCAGTCGCGGAGAAACGTGAACTGGACGAAGTCGATGGCCGACTACACTTTCGTGGTTGAGCTTGGCACGCGGGTCGTTAATGTTCGTGACGTGGATGCTTTTGAGCGCTTGGTCAAACCGATTGCGATGAAAATTTTTGCCAAATGTCTCGGCGGCGACATCTCCGACCTCGATCGGCGACAAATGCTTCTGTTTCCGCTACTTCTGCGGGCGCATTATGTGTGCGATCAACAGGCAGACGACGCGCACGAACTCTTATGACTCGACCTCACGTTGCTCGCGCAGTGGTGCTGCGATTTTAAGTTTTATCTCGGGCTTTTTGGAAGTGCTGCACAGCTTCTCATACAGGGCCTTCGCGGGCATCGGCACCATTTGTTTGTAATACCAGTTCGACTCTTGCGCGATTTTCACACAAAGCTGCTTCGGCAGAAAGTAAAAGAGCAGCTATAGTGGCGAGTCAGTAGCTGCGAGTGCGCTCTTTGATGGCCCGTGCTGCCCGTCGATAAGATATGGGTACAGATCGTAGTCTTCGGGAAAGTCTGCAGAAACTTCATCTCAAACAACAATGCACAAAGATTGACAAGAGACGGCCATAAAGCCGATAGTCAGCAATAGGTTCTTCATGCGTTCGAAAGATTGACACGCATGTTCACACAAAAGCTGGCATGTCGAACAAGTTCGATGAGTTGCGTAGCAGTGTGCTTGCCGTTGTTGGTATTTTCGCGCAGTTGCTGCGGGTTTGTCAACCGTTCCAGAAAAATCATCGAGTCAAGGTCTGCGACATCCATCACCTCCCCATTTCTTGGACAGCCGGAGTCCTTCTCGTCATTGTCGATGCTCTCTGGACATTCTATGTCAATGTTTGACACGGTATCGTATTCTTCCGCCGAAGCGATTACCGTGTAATCATTCGACCGCAGTTCCACGGACGTGTCAATTTTGTTTATGTCGGCAGATGCAATAGCAGCGGCACCCGCGCTTGTCGAGGCGAGTGAGATCGCAGTGGAGCTGTTTGCAGCCGCGGGGCCGTTGATCTTCTGTTCCGCGTGGGCCTCGTACGCCAGCACGGCGCCGGTGCGTGCGGGCACGGCGTCAGTGCGTGGCATTGAGTCGGTGAGCAGCATCGAGTCGGTGCGTCGCGTCGAGTCGTTGTGTGGAGTGGTGTGGTTTCGAGTGGCGGGACTTGTAGTGGTGTCGTCGATCTCTTGTTCGTCGTCGTCGTCGATCTTTGCATTGACGACAGCAACATCAACCACACCCGCGTTCGCATTAGTAGTGTAATCGGCGCCACTCTTGATACCGCTGCTGTCGCTGATCTGTGGCGACGGCCGCCCATACATGCGGAGCGTGGCACGCGGCGTTTTGCGCAGTTCCTGCTGTTGTCGGCGGTAGTCGCGCCTTGCGCAGCGCTCCTCCATGACGGCACCATGTCGTTGGCGCTGTTGCTCCTTGCTGCTTTACTGTTGTTGTTTGCTGGTGTTGGTTATTGTGTGTCTATCAGCACTCTTGAGACTGCGGGCAAGTGACAGTTGCAGCGGTCATTGACTGCAACATCAACCCGTGCATTTCATCCGACTTTGATTTGTTTAGTCAGGCGTGGACCTTCCTTGCTTTAGTCACATAAAATTTTCGAGATGTTTGAGCCATTTGCAATTTAAGATTTTTACACGTCAATCATTTAACATGTGAAAAAGCCACAAGTTGGAAAGATCGACAGTTGGGGAATGGTGGGTTAATACTGGATAATGTATGATATAGATGTGGATAGAATTTTATGGGCTCCTATAATTATTGCATCCAACAATTTTCATGTGAAGTACTTTAATGGTCACTTGTCAGTAATATGTCACTGGTTGCTGATTTGACGTTGTAATATATTTGCGTAATAAAAGGGATAGTTACATTACAGAAAATAGGGGGTTACATTTGATGGATACACACTTGCTTACCAAATCCCACGGCTTGAACAAAAAATGGGACATTAGTAGTTACTTTCCGCACAGCGAATTCTACATGAGCAATGAAACGACGCACCAACAAACAAGCTCTATTCAAAACATGACATCCTTTGACAATCAAATTTTGTCTAGGCCTCGTAAATTATTTTGCAACCGCTTTCGAATGGATGTGATGAAGATGTTTGAACATTTTTGCCTGCTTTCATTGTATATATAATATATAGAAACATATATGATTGAAATTGAGTCAATCAAGAGCGATTCCTTTTCAATATATATAATACACACATTTTGAACGAGGCAACAGGACTTCTGAAACGAGCTGCATCGTTTCAGGCGTTGTATTGCAACCATTTAGTAATATTTGTAAATATACTTAAAAATAATGCATTAATACTAACTCAGGAAAGTACTACTATTTAGGACTAACATTGACAAGCCCTTGCTAAGCTTCTCATATATCTAAGACTTGGCATCTACTGTTACTCGTCGCACACATAAAACGAAAAATGTATACATAATGCGAATTTTACTTCCTGATGTTTTTTTGTATAGTTTTACATGTTTATATTTAATTTTTTATATGCAAGCTTAATCGCTAGTTTCTATGGTGTTGCGATCTATATAACTCAACGAGCAGCCAAACGACGCAGCAAATAGCCATATTTATGCTACATTTACTGGGATATATGCCGGATGTGTTTAGCTAAACGTATTTCCAGTTATTTTGTGAACGTTTGTATTAGAACAACTGCAATAGTATTTTGCCAATATATTATGCGCCCCGAACAATTCATATTTTCGCAGCTTGTAATGGAAGCGAGCACCAAAACCAACAAGTCGTTCGTTCCTTTGTGCTGCCGGTCGTCCTGTTAAGTACGTGCTCGCGTTGGTGTCGACGGTTCGTCCATTGCTACAAACGTCGCGTTTATCAAGAAAATTGTACTGCAAAACGACGCCCGACTCAGCAAATAGCTCAAGGTACACTAATCTATATATACATAATGCTAAATAGTCTTGGTAAAACCTTAAAATGTCCCTGTTTAGTGACAGTCACAAAATAGCGTGCCTCACTTTGGTTTAAAAAATTAGATGTCCGATTTTATCTTACTGTAAAATCGAAGCAAGTGCGATATACAAAGACAGGGAGAGAGAGATGGAGAGAGAACAAATAGAGACAGGCATCAAAAATCTCGTATAGCTAAAAATACAGTTGAAACGTTCAATTTATTTTGGTAAAAGATCTGATTGGTGAAATCAATATTTACTTTACAATGCAATCGATAGAAATGAATACGACATTAGATACAAGAAACATAAATTTGCATAATCACATTTATATATCACGTTATACGTGTCAGTCGTCTAATGAACAGACGCACTTAGTAAAAGCATTTATAACTTCAAACAATGAGATTACAAATATTTTCTGCGATATTCACGCTGTATGTTTTAAACACCAGAATGGGAAACATCCTACGTGCCTTAATATTTGCTATGCTGTTTGTTTTTGTTTCGGCATACATGTCGAACGATCCGTGGGGTAGTGTATATCGCGCTAAAGTTGTAAGCAAAACAAATTGCTACAATCTAGTGGAAGAACATATATTCATTAGCCAAACATGTCGGATATAGTGTTATTACTTAGACGAGCAAATGATCAGACACTGTGCAGCAAGCAGCCTAAATAATCAGTTTGCATAACGATCTCTTGTAAATCTACGCCCTTACAACTGTATATATTGATATTCAACAGTAAAGCATATTTCCAAATACGTAGAGGTTCAACAGCGCTGTTTCAACAAAGTATTTGTCGTATCGTACAGAGCAAGATGTAAAATTATAGACAATCTCGTTTTTCGAAAAGGGGTTTAATGTGTTATTCAAATACATATTACATTTGTTATGCCAATGCAATCGAAGAAGTAATTCGTTTAATATTACGCGATGCATACACGCACATCGATAATAATCGAGCGGTAGAAAGCGACGAAAAATAATGATCTATTGACCGACGTGTGACTCGCCGAGTGCTCCAATATTTTCAACTTCCTTTGATAATGATTTACTACGTAAAGTCTGTGACTGACTCATCACACTTTTCGCGACTTTCCGAGGTGTCTGTTTTTAATCAAAACCATGCAATACAAAGTTTTTCATAACTCTTTATGTATTCCCTGAATGCAATACACAAGATCGGGGATACAACCGCACAACAATCAAAATAATTAATTAGCATATTCATTGCGCACCTGATCACTTGTATATCTAGATGACTGATGCAATGCTATTTTAACTTACAAAATTTCACCATAACGTACAACGAAAAGGTGTGGTATCATAAAGCTTCAACAATTGTAACGTCAGTAATTTCACTTTTTTCAAATACAATTACTACTCGTTTAGCAATATGATGCGCAGTGGAAAACAAGATTGCTACAATTAAATGCATGTAACACTAATTGCATCACCAATGCTACTACTTGGTGACCGTTAAAGAGCAATGACTTTTGGACGTGTGCCTTTAACTACCCGTCGCATTGCATATTCTCATTTATTCAAAGGCTGAACATGTATATACATTTGTGCACGCGCTATTGCGAGTGAAACCGCGAACACAAAACCAACGTTATACAATCTATAGTTGCATTGCCCGATAAAGAACACGGTACATCAACATGCGATTGAGTCCAATACAGTGTGTCAACTACGTAAGATGCCAGGTAATTACTTGTGAGAAACTTATGTGTGATTCGTTGTGCAATAATGTCAGGCGCTAGTGTTGGCTCTCCCGATGTATTACCACAGAAATGTATAAGACAGTGAGTATGAATCAAAATATGTAGCTGATATTCCATCACAGTAAGTGTATATTTTATAAAGCCATGTATGACCTCTTATATTCAACCCTTACGATATTCATCCATGAAATTGTAACATACTCTTGATCCATAAACTGTAACCAAGCTATTCTCATATGCTTGCAATTTGGTGACTCTTAGATGACTCATTTGTGATCGCCTGAGTGTACTACACTAACAGGATTAAGTGTTCGAAGAGCTGTATGATTGATTAAGCGTGTATGGTTTGGTATACAAGGTACCATCACAGAGTGATATGTAATCATTCCAATTTCTAAATGTAAACTAAACAGTCATGGTGATAGAGTTGCGCAGCAAAGATTGGCTGTATCGGAAAACAAACCAAGAACCACGCCTCGAAATGGGTAATGCAAGGTGTGTGCTAATAGATTAGCAGTATTATACGCTAATACACACCAAATGTATATACAACGAGTCCAATCATACTCGTAAACTCAGTCCCATACTCAGGCATGGTGAATTATTAAATGGTCAAGAATTCTCGAATTAAACACTACTTATGCGATATCAACATGTAACAATGTGAAAGTAGCAAAACTGTAATTAATTGCTGAGCTCTTGCCCGTCCAAGTATCGATATGTTGAGCAAGCTGCTTCGCTGATAAATTCATTAAATCAAGTACAACGCAATGCATCATTACACGCTCAAATTTTGCTTGACAGAACTTGTAGCCGAACGGCTCAACATCATCGTTAGCCGTCAAACAGTATGTCGTGCCCTTGGCGAGTTCTACTTTACGACGAAGAGGATGTATTGTGACGGATCAGGTCGCGTAACATGGCAACAAACAAAAATATGCGATATGACTACGTGGTACAAATCTAAGCAGCTCTGGCAGCTCAGAAGGAGATTTTCTATATGGCTAAGACCAATTTCTAGTTGTGGTGCTCACGCGCTACGGCTGGAGTGCAAAGGATCAGTGTGCAATCAACACAAACGTTGCAAACAAAGGACGCACCTTTCACGTTATTACCCTGGTCACGACCACCACCACTGGGTTCCACGGTCGCTGTTTGGTTCTTTCGACGCCGAATCATGCAGCGAATGAGGTCGGGTTTGTAAACGACAGCTCGCCGTGTCATGCACGAGCATATATCCAGAAGTCACCATTCATCGACGCGCAGCATCTACGCCTTAGTCAATGCTACCCATTGCTAGATCCCATTAAGAACGTCTTCTCGACAAAAGCTACGTCATGCAATTTCTTGCCAATCAACGACTTGCCATTCTACGGGTTCCATCACACACAACAATTACTGAGCATCGATCGAGCTTTCTTGAAGTTGCTACTGGTCATTTGATTCATGAAGTTGCCTCGACGGAGCGCTTACTGACTTTTTCTATTAAACTGTGCTTGCATATGAAGATATACCTGTTAGCAATATGTGTTTTGGTAACGTGTGTTGTGATTATTGAACATGGTTGATGATAATATATTCATGGAGCAATTTCTGAATTCGCGCGTGTGAACGTGTACATTTCTGTCGCGCTTTTAGATAATTTTTTATTTGTTGTTCTCGACTATAAATTATAAGATACACAGAGAGAGTGTCTCCGCTTAAATTTGAAGATGAACAAGTAGCGCCCGATAGCCACATTACACGAGCGTGCATGTGAGCCATATGTGTCGGATAAAAAATCAAAATTGATAATTGCAGTTTCCATAGTGTAGTGTAGTACGCTGTCGAGCGCCTGTTTAAAAACGTTTGCGTCAGTTATTTGAGCTGAAAAATAAAATAGCAATGGTACGAGTCATTCATAAATAACTCACTTCATCGTTACGCAGCGTCGTTACACAATGCACCCGACCTGTAATCGTGTCGCCGATAGCAATGTCGACCGGATCAATTGCTTGAGTGCAAACAGCCATAATGTACCAAAGTGGATCGAGATAATGGCATGCATCTGACCGTTTACTAATACGTTGTGTTGTGACGGGAGTTACACAGCACCTCAACGCGAGGAAGCGTTACTACTAGCACAAATGCTATCTACCGGGCTACCAAATATGGACAAACCAAATCTGTAGTTGGGGGTGGCGACTTGTAGCCCATTTGCTCACGTGCGCTTTTGTAGCGCTACGTGTCACGAGCTTAATGGCCTATAAGTACTTACGCTCCTGCATATGCAACTGCTGAGCACTATGCTCGTAAATGGTGCCTGCCATATATTCTAGCCTAACCTGATAACGCTAATTGTGTACCTCGTTACAAGTGTCGAGGGCTATGGAAAAACCAACGATGTAGCTGTAAATATCTTATGTGCTTTTCTTTTTCAACGCGACGATGCAAGCAACACAAATGAGTTGTGCCACATCTCTCTTTCGTACGTTGAGATAATTGAGGAACGCAATTTCAATCTTAGCGACATATTCTTAAGCTAGTAATGGCACAGGTCTATAGATGTAGTGGCAGCAGTAGTGACAACCTTCAAAGTTATACCCTCCAATGCCTGCGTCACTTCGACATTAAATGGCGAGATCATGCTTATGCAAGACACCGTTCAAAATGAAACATCATACCTCCGACTCTCTCGTTAGCATATTTTATAACTCGAGATAATTGTCGATCTTAAATCTTTTCCTGTAGTAGCTGTATAATTGCAGTAATTAGATGTAAGATTCCACTTGTCATATTCTGGTACTGATGTCCCAGAATTGGGAACATGGTTCTGAATGCCCTTTCAACTGTTCCGCAGTTTAGTTCAATATAGTGATAAAAAATGCACAGTAATGGTTCACGGAGAATCAGTTTTATTGCAGTATTCGATTTTGAGACAGCAGTTAATAAGTATAAATCATAAGCATATATAACTCACAAACGTTCGAGCTACGTCGCATGGACCGCACATGCGGGAGGACAACATGACACAACAACATCGCGGCAGCAAATTGGCAGGACGTTTGCTTTCGCTGCGTATGAGATACGTGTCGTGCGCTAGCACCGAAACTTGTGTGCTGGTGTTTGCTATAAAGATGCCAACGTCGACACTAGCGAGTGCTCGGGCGATCGCAGTTTGTATCGAGTTGCAATAGTCGCTAAAGTACAGAAAGCGTTCATAAATGTTTGCGACAGTGAAAAATAAATGTCACAAATGTTCACAATGGACGCAGCGTGAAAGACGACTTACACGCAACGTTGGGATAACAACAAAGCTCGAGTTCGGTCGAGGACGCGAAATGCGACATCATGCTGGTGATCGATTGGGTGAGTGCAGCGTACTCAATGCTAGTAATGTTATGTAAATGTGAAATCATAACTATCAAATTGACACCATGTTAATCAGCAATGTATCGGAGTACCAGTATATTGCAAGGTTATTTCAATGACATACAACACAAATTCATGTTGATTTAACACACTTGCATTACACTATGCACACACACCTACGCATACTTGCTCATGC
>JAADXH010000374.1:0-24700 GCA_023337595.1 Globisporangium camurandrum
GAACTCTCTCTCTCTCTCTCTCTCTCTCTCTCTCTCTCTCTCTCTCCTTCCTCTCTCTCCACGTTCATGTCACCAGACGTGTGGAACGAGCTTCCACTGTGGCAATTGCTGCCCATTCGTCGTCTTTGTCTTCTTCTTGTTTCCTCCTCCGTTCTCTTCTCGTAACTTTCTATCGTACCAATCGGCATTCAGCTGCGCTGCGACGCTCTGGTTCACAACGACCCAGAGCACGACGATCCATAAACTGACGTTCGTACCGCCCGCAACGAGCGCCAACGCAACGTACAGCAGCACTTCCGTTGCATACAGCGGACTCTGGACGTTGTCAAACCAGTCGCCTGTTGGTACCACGTGGCGCTGCTTGCTGCGCGTCTTGAGCTGTGCGAGCAGCGCATTGCAGACGCTCTGGTGATAGCTTGCGACGACGTACAGCAGTGCACCGCTTGCAACGATTGTGCGGCGCCAGAGCGCGTCTTGCTGCACGTCGGACGTCGCAGCGCGGTCTGCGAGCACCGAGACACCGACGCCGACGTAGTGGATACACCCGAGCGCAAAGCCTGGGACAGAGTGATGGTCAGTTTCGAACATACTTCACTACTGGCGACAGCAGTGGGACGATGACGCACCCGTGACGTGCATCTTCGAGTCGCCCCATTGCGTAATCAAGAGTGACTCGATGAACCGACGCGCGAGGTGCAACACAAACAAAATGAAGAATGCTATCGTATGGTTGTTCACGACCAGTGGTGGTGGTTTTGTGAGCATGAATGCAAAGAAGCTACTCGCAATGCCAGACGTAGTGCCGTCGTCGCGCGTTTGCAGAGCTCGCAAGAGCGCCTGGACGATCGGATTGTCCTCTTCGATGATGAGCACGAGCAACAGCAGCGCGTTGAAGCCCATGCCGAGTAGATAGAACCACGTCCAGTAGCTCTTTGGAACCTGACTCGATGTGCAATGCGTGTGAGTAGTGCGCGTGTGGGTGCGATGTGCATCGCCCCATGTGTGTGGTGGCTACATGGACGCACCTCGAATTGCAGTAATGCCGCGCCAGGTCGCTGGGCGATTCCTGCTGCTGCACGGACTTTGCCGGTGACAGCGAGACCCTGCACAAAGTCGTTCTTGAGCGCCAGCAATGCGCCAGCACTGAGCGCGACCCATAGCAGCTGCAGCCACGTGCTCACAAACATGTTGCGCTCTCACGTCGTCGTCGTCGTTGCTTTTTGTGATCTTAGCTTTGGGAGTGTGCAACATTTGCATTTCACGAATAGTTTCAGAACGAGTCTATAATGAGTCGACGATGAGATAGAATGAGCAAAAATGAAGTTGGCTAGGAATAGCTACATGGATACTCTCTCCATCTTTGCATTCGCGAAGTAGCAAGTCTTCGCAACCTTTGCTTCGTACAGTTCACACCTCGCGTGCTTCCGCTACATCTCCTACACTCGAGTCGGTCCTAACGCAATGGTGTCTCGCGGCTCGTCGATCCACCACACGCGGCGCACGAACAATCCGTTCATGACGACGAGCTCGGGGATCGTCGGGATCAACTTGAGCGAAAACGTCGTGTTTGACGCACCGCGGTTGACGAGTCCCTACCAGCAGCAGCAGCAGAGTAGTAGCAACGTGCTTGGCAGCAGCAACCAACCGAATAGCAGCAGCACTTCGAAGCCGCTCACGGAGTTTATGTACCAGACGACGAGTCGGCAGCTCGGCGACGGCGTGCGCTCGCAGACGCGGTCGACGCTCAGTCAACGCATGGACAAGCTCACAGTGCATCGAGGTGCGTCCGTCACGCTAACAAATGCGAGTGGCGATAGGTACAAAAAAGGGACAGTCGACTCATAAATCGATAACTGGCATCGCACGCACAGAGGTCGAAGCAAAGGGACTCGTGCGCATCCGTTCAGTCGACGTCGTTGCGCCACAGGACTGTGCGCTGTCGCCCGAAGACTTGCTCCCACCGGCAATCGACACGCGTGCGATCTCGGACGCACGTCCCGAGCATCCACTATATGCAACGAGGTACAGATTCATGTATTGATATAAACAGACGGATCGCCTGAAGACTCACGTTGGTGGCATTTGCCTACATTAGTACGCGCGAAGTCGGGATGGAGAAAGCGCAGCTCAAAGTCGACGTCGAGCGCTTGGGGCGACCGAACAACTTTACGCAGTCGTTCAATGGCTTTCGGTACCGTGACTTTGGACTGAACACTGCGATCACGCGGTCAAAGATCTCGGACCAGCTCGACACGGCGTAAAATGCCTATTTTAGGACGACCTCTACAGTAGGAGATTCCAACACTATTGCATCGTTCGATTCAACTCTCTCCTTGTATTTTCGTGTTCGACGCTCTCTCTCTCTCTCATTTGCTACATGTCCATTACGAGCAACAATTGTAACATGGCTGCGTGTCGACTTAGTCGTAGCCCTTCTTCGAAAAGTCGACAAACACCGTCGGCTTGGCTGGCAACGGCGTCATGTCGATGTTGATCGCTTCGAGCGGCGACACCTCTTCACCTTCTGGGATCACGCCGTCTGGGAAGCACACCTGTCGTATTGACGTACAAAAATGCGGACGTCAGGCGCTAGCGACAGACAGAGAGCCAGCACTAATAAACACATACGTCGAGTGGAATCGGTGCATTGCGCATGAAGCGCGTGCCGCCAGGCATGTAGTTGAACACGTATTTGTCCGGGTGCGTGTAGTGCGCGAGCTTCTCTTGCGCTTCCCGCACGAGGCGCTTCGAGAGCCTGTCATGTGAGCGACGGTGTGACCAACGAGACCACCGGAATGAGCAAATACAATGAGTGATGCAGAGCGAGCAAGCGAGTGACGATACAGCAAAGACACACGACGCACGTACCCGGAGCTCGGTGCGAGCTGACGGTGTGCATCAAACTCGGCGCGGATCTTCGTGGCCTCCTCGTTCCACAGGCGGCGGTCGATGATCCAGCTGTCGAGCGTCTTGAGCGACTGCTTGTAGAGCCGCGTGACGGTCTGCTTGTGCGTGAGCTCTGGCAGCGGCGCCACGAAGCGGCCGACGACCTCGCGGTACGTCTTGCTCATGTTGGGGTTCACGCGAACCATGGTTGCGTTGTGTTGTTGTTACGTCCCCTTGCCTTCGTCGACGTCTTGCAATGCTGATGCGCGATTTCAATGCGTGTGGTGGCGAAAGCGCACAGAAGGGAGGCAGTTAATATAAAAAGAAGGTATTTGGCAAATATATTATATATAAGTAATACTAGTTTGCGACTCCAATGTAGACATCCTAACCTCCACAGCATCGAAGCGCGCACCGCTACAACAAGACTGAGGCATCAACAGACGGCGACAAGCATATACCAACGCATGTCCATCGTACCATACGGAAACTTGGTTGCACTACTCAGGATGGTTGAAGATGTCCATATCGCCCTTAGTTTGGCACGTTCAGCTGATTCGTGGCGAGGATGAGTGATCACCAACCAGACGGCATGGTGGTAGAAGCAGCGAGCTGCATGAAGCTGCATTGTGGAGAGCTCACTTCGCATCCGACCGTACACAAGTGGCACCACCTTCGCCCGTGTTTGTGTTTTTGATGCTCTTTATGAGGGCAGCTACTCTGGGAGCTGTGCTGTATGTCGCGGTTTGTGCGGTGGCCCCAGCTCAAGCCGGCCGAGTGGTCGGGTACATCGTCGCTAATAAAGTGCTGTTTGGCTTTTTGCTTGGGTTGGGAGCCGTCCTGCGCTTCGTTTACACACATGCCCAGTACTACTGGCGCGTTGTGGCGAGCTCACCGAAAGATGCCCTGATCATCGTCAGCGCGCTCGTTTTGATCGCATTTTGGTCCCCTTTGCCGCACGAAGAAGAAGACGTTCGAGCTCGCAAAAATCTGCCGCCGCTCAATGTCGTCGTTTCTCAGTTCCTCACGATGGCATTCGTCGTTGTAGTCATCCAGTACCGCTGCGTCCAGCGTTGCTGGGGCTTTGTGACGGACACGCGGAACGCCGTCGTCACAGTGGCTGGCGCACTCTTTCTGCTCAGCCTGGCGAGTCAACTTGCCGCATTTCAAGCGCAAGTGCAGAAGCCCGTGACTCCACTGGATGTGCTTTACTGCCACGCGCGTGCGATTCAAGATTGCAAGGCACACGATCGCGAGCCAAAAGAACTGATCATTCACTTTGCAATTGCTGGTGGCACCGCGATCCTCACGATACTTGTGAAATGGGTACTCGCCCTGTGTTTATGGCTCGCGAAGTCGTATGTTCGGCCACGCACAACGGCACGCGACGATCTTCGACGGCTAGCAGCGGAAGCAGTGTGCATGGAAGCAGCGGCCGCACAAACATCGCAGCAGCCTCAAATTTGGTGGCGGGACCTCGACGACCCGCGGGAATTAGCTGCGCGCAACGCTCGGCTGAAGGAAAGACAGCGCCAACAAATGCGGCGGGAACGTGACGCTACGATTTAAAATACGAAGCACCATGTTGAATTCGAAAGGTGGTTGGCGTGATATGAAAACTATAAGTGAAGACGCGACAGTAGACCACCACGACGTTGCGAACGAATGACGGATCAACAGCACAGATGAAATACATCATGGATCGATGTAGCGATAGCATGTAACGCCAGTAGGTAGGCTCCTACATGTATATACAGTATACAAAACATCCCTCTCTTTTGCCTACGCTACATTACTTCTATCTCTTTCGTGCCGCTACTATGCGACGAGCGCTGGCGCTGGCGGTGCGCGGTGAGTGCCGCCAGTCGCCATCGCCGTCGCTGTCGATGTCGGCAAGCCGGCTTTGACGTCAATGAGCTCAAAGCCGTCGATGCCGTCGCGTCCCAAGCGCGTGAGGCTCCAGCTCAATGCGACTGCGAGTACTGCTGCAGCGCCAAGCAGGAGCGCGTCGCGCCTGTACCGCGTCGGCCACGCAGTCTCCAACGCAGCAAACACTGCAGGGTTCCGCTCAAACGGCGCATCGGCACTGTCGAGCAAATCGGTCGCGACGTCGCCGGTCACGGTGCTCAGATAGTGCCGGCCGCACCACGCGTCGCTTGCTTCGGTCGCATTGCACGTCGTCAGCAGTGCGAGCTGCTCACTCGACAGCCGCGCGTGGTGCGCAACGAGCAGATCGCGGCAGCGGAGCCAGACTGCGAGTGTCGCGGCGTTCGCAGCGTCGACGCTGCTGCTAGTCGCAGCCTGGACACCGCCGATCACGGTCAAGAGCGGCGGCAGCTCGTCCTCGTGCACGCACAATTCGAGTGCGCGCGTCTCGCAGAAGCGCTCGTTGAACGCTGCGCCGACGTCGCTCTTGCTGAGTGCAAGCGCGTGTGCGTAGTGCGTCGACTTGGTCCACGCAACGATCTGCATCGCTGCAAATGCGAGCACAACCGCGACCAGTAGCCACTGCACGAGCCGCAAGATGCGTAGATGCGTCATCGTTGGCGTGTCGCGCCACGCGATGTAGAGCGCAGCACTCGTGAGCAGCAGCGTCCAGAGTGCAAACTGCGCTGCAACAGTGCGGTATGCAGTCTGGAAGCGCTGCAGCGGTACGCTCGGTGGCGCAAAGCCAATCGTAGCAGCGAGTGGCTCGTGCGGCAGTAGCTCGGCGACGAGCACCCAGAGCGCGAGCGCCAGCAGCGTGCCGCCAGCTAGGAGCGTCGTCCAGAACCGCGCTGCAGCACGCTGTCGCTCGGGCGTGTGCACAGTCACCGACGTCATGTTGTCGTCGTCAAGCACGTGTGCAAGATGATGGAGATGATTCGTTAAGACGATCGTCGAGGTGCTCGTTGGTTTGCTTGTGTGATAATGTGGGACGAAGAAATCGATGGCAGCCGATATTGAAGTGGAAGTGTGCGCAAGAAATATAAACTACCACGTTTGTATCTGAGATCTCTTCAATCATCTAAAATTTGATTTTGAAAAAATGGATTCACAACCTCTGGTGGACGGACGTGAGACCTCTTGCATATCTACTCTACGCAACCACACGAACGAGAACACACTAGCAATACAATGAATGGCTGCACGTAGGTTACTATTGGATCACTATGTGCACTTGCTAGTAGCCGCTGCCACAGAGCCGCGCTGTCTGTGGTCGCAGGTCGTCGTTGCGCACGCGGCGCATTCCACTCGTCGTACTGCTCTTGCGCGTGAAGTTCAGCCCAACAGCTGCTACTGCGTCAAACCGCGTGCTGTTGCTGTAGCTCTGGTCGCAGCTCGTCGGTCGTCGAGTCGACGCTGCGACTATTGTCTTTGAACTCGATAGTTTCAAGCGCAAGCCGCCGATGCCCATGCCCATGGTCGAGACGGCGCCGAGCCCCATGGTCGCACTCAGCAGCAGCTCCCAGCGCGACACGCCGAGACGGCGCCACAACGACGGGTTATCAGCTGCGCGATGCCATCGGTACGACACTTGCGACGCGCGACAGAGGCTTGCGAGGTCCAGGAACGACAGAATGAGCTCCCGTTGCGTCTGTCCAACACGCTGCTCGCTACTGCTACTGCTACTGCTGCTGCTACTGCTTGCGCTATCAGATGCCAGCAGCGCATCGAGGCGCTTGGCGTCGGTTCGACCGACTACAAACTCAACTCGCGTCTTCTCATGCGTCGCGTCGTCTTCTGCAACGTCACCGAAGCGATTCGTAAGTGTCAAGTCGCACTCGCGTCGGATCAAGAGCCGCACGACGCGGTAGTGGCTCTTGCGCGCCGCGTAGAACAGTGGCGTCTCGGCGTCGCTCGTGAGTGCGTTCACGTTTGCACCGCGATCGAGCAGGCACTCGGCAGTCGGGACGTGGCCATGGTACGCTGCAAGGTGCAGCGGCGTCTCGCTCAAGTCGTTCAGCGCGTCGACCGGCCAGCCAGCGTCGAGCAAGAGCTGGAGCACGTCGAGGTGACCGCGCGTCGCTGCGTAGTGCAGCGGCGAGTACCCGCTCTGTGAAGGTTGTGTCGCGTCGTCAGACAGTAAATAGAAGGATAGGCAGACAGCTAGCCTGTAAGCGTACATACCATGCCTTTGCAGCGCGCGATGTCGATGCCTTGGTGGAGCAGCAAGTATGCTGCGTGCTTGTTGCCTTTCTCGCTCGCAACGAGGAGCTGCTGGCTCAGCTTTGCTTCTTCTGACCGCAACATGTTGGTGAGCTGCAATGTTCGATCGACGCCTGTGACTTTTGGGAGAATAGGCTTGCTTGTCGCAGGTACTGCTGATGTTGGTGGCGCTCGCTTGGCTATTGCAGTGCTGCTCTTGCTGCTGTTGTTGGAAATGTGCGAATGAGTATCGTCGTTGTGGTTGTCACCATCATCGTCGTCATCACTGCGCTCCGGGATGCTGTCGCTCACGTGTTTGCTGCTGCGACTACTGATCGCTGGACTTTTGAGCTTGAGCTTCGTCGCGCTAGTTCGGTTCTCGACGACAGCGACACCAGTGAGCGAACCGCCGTTGCCATGACTTGTTTTGCCACACGACGTCGCGGGTCGCTGCTGTAGTACATCGAGTGTCATGGTGGGGGGATACTGCCTGCTGCAGACGACAAGCCGACCAATTGAGACGGAAGCGTGCGCACGAGGAAGCGTCTGAGGTCGATGTCGTCACGCCGACGTCAATACTATGGAGCTTGGGTTGCAACCTTTCAAGATTGTAGTATTTGTATGTTAAATTCGTAATAGTTGTTTTTGGTTTTGTCTCGATTTATCCCGAATATTCGAAAACAACTCGTTTTGGAATCGACAATTTGCTTTGCTGGCCATTCCAATTGACACAGTACTAAACTTGCTACGAGCCGCCGCAACGCACGACAAGCGCATCGTGACAACTGACAACAGCCAGCACTTTCAACTTCACACCTTCACACACACACACTGCAGCAACCATGGCGGACCCGAACAAATGGCTCGGACTCATGAAGTGGAGCATGAAGTACTCGGATGGCACGGCGCCGTCCGAGCACAAAGAGATCAGCAAAGAGGACCGCGACTTTCTCGACAAAGTCTTGAAAGAAGGCGTGATCGACGAGACTGAGCGCATGCGCGACATCTTGCGCATCCTCAAAGGCGAGCACCCAATGGACGTGTTTGCCAAGAGCGATGGCGACGCGGAACCAAACCCGGACCAGAAGCGCCGCGAGGACATCACGGACGACGAGATCGCGGACTACAAAGAAGGGCTACTTGACGAACTGCTCACGCGCGTCGACCAGATCGACAATGCGATGAACTTTGTCAAGATGGACGGCCTCGTCGTCTTGAGCGACGTCATCCAGCACAACGACCGTGCAATGACGCGCGCACTCGCAGCCGAAGTCGCGTCAGTCGTTGTCCAGAACAATCCGTTCAGTCAAGACGCCGGTGTCGCATGCGACCTCGTGGAAGTGCTGTGTGCGCTTGCGAACGACGCCGATGCGACGTGCCGCGCCAAAGCGCTGCTTGCAATCTCGTGCCTCGTGCGGCATCACGCAGGCGCAGAAGCCAAGTTTATGGGCGACGCGAGCGGCGGCGTCCAGATGCTCGAGACGCTGCTCGCCGACTCGGACTTGCGCCTGCAGCGCAAAGCGCTGTTCTTTACGCGCTACCTCGTGCGCAACTCGAATGCGACCGCAAATGCGATTCTTGCAAACGGCTTCTTCGTACGTGCAGCGGCGTCGTTTGTCACGAGCGACGACATTGACTTGTGCGAAAGCAGCTTGGAAGCACTCACGGAGTTTGCGGCGATCGGCCCGACGTTCACTGCGGCGTGCCAAGCGCCCACACTTGCACTGGTCGCAACGCTCGATGCGCGCATCCAGCAGATCGACGCAATGACGGGCGACGACAAGGAGTTTCATCTCGAGATCCAGCGCTTGGCGCGGAATCTGCGCACGATCGTCGCAGCGTGATGCAGTCGTAGATAGAAGAAGAGAGAGTAGGGATAACGAGCAAAAACACGTTTATACTTGAGTGGCGTGTGTGCGTGCAACCTTGTGCTGCTGCTGCTTGCTCGTACGGTGTTGTCAAACACATTGTCAACACATTATCGACAATTGTATTCACATTATCGACACATCATCAGCACGTTATCAACACGTTATCAACACATTTGTCAGCATATTCGTAGCACGTTATATATTGTCAGCACTTTAACATTGAATAATAATCGTATGCAAAACATTGTTTTTGTACATATTTCTCATTGTCAACACATGTTTTGCAAATTGAGCTCTGTGGCCGTGACACTTTACTGCTGCCGATTCTGTATTGACATGGTGCAAGATCATGCCGACCAACAAACATGCAATCGGATGCGTTCCCTGACGATCTTTTAAGGCCGCCAGTACGTGCGCTGGAGCTTCTGTGCAACGTATTGCACGGTCTTGACCGCTCCTGCAGTCGCAATGCCCTTGATGCTCTGTGAGCGACTGTAGCGATGGACGATCGACGCGACGGCGCGCTGCACGAGCTTCTTCGTTGCTGTCTTGTCTGTGAGTGCGACGTCCATCGTATTGCGTCGTTGCATGCGTGCGCGCACCGTCGCTGGCAGCGACTCGAGCAGCGACGCGTGAGCATCGGTGTCGAGCGTGTTCGCGACCAACTTGCTGCTGTCAACAAGCGATCGCGACACAAACGGCGAGTGCTAATGCAGCAAGAATGCGATGACAATAAGATGCGCACTTAAGCTTGGACTGATCATTACATTCGCTAAAGTACGCACCTCGAGCTTGTTTGCGTAGAGGCGCTGGAACGCACTGACGTTCCCGGCGACGATGTTGCGGACTTTCTTCGGGTTCTCGCCAAACGTCATGCGAAAGTCCCCGAGGTACGAGATCCCAGCAATGCGCTGCAGTAGCAATAAGGAGTACCAATAAGACGCTGGAGAGTGTAAAGTGACAGTCAAACGCAGTACGTACCATGAACAAATCGGTCTCCGTGAACGTCTCAGGGAGACACAGCAGCGCGTAATGCAGTGCGTGTGTGAGGTTCGCTGACGCAGCGGTGCGGATCGCCTCGTTTGATGATAGAAAGTGCACCTGATAGAATATTGAGAGCCGGTCAGGATGGCGTCGAGCAATACGACGACACCACATTAACGTACGGGTTTGTGCATGCGGCCGCTGAGGTAGAGCGTGCGCCAGTCGTACAGGTCCGTACAGAGCGTCTTGGCACTGACGATGCCGTACTTGATCAAGCGCGTCCCAAACTGCTTGCTGTGCAATGGCACGAGTGTGTTGTAGTACACACCAGCGCCATAGTTTTCCTGATAGTGTTGGTTGGGGTGACGTGCAGATCAGCTCTTGCTGCTTGCTGCATAGCGCTGACGTGTGTACATAGCACATGCAAAACACTAAGCATACCTGAAAGTCAGCAACTCCCTGTGCGCCGAGGTGCTTGAGAAATGAGTAATGATGTGCATTGCGCTCGAGGTTCGCAGCGTGCCACGCGACCGGGTCGTCGACTGCAAACACGAGGTCGAGCAGCGACGAGCTCGCGTCGTGGTTGAGTTGTGCAAACACGCCTGAGCCATAGGCCATCGAAAACTGCACGGGCGGGAACGTCTCACGCAGTGCTGCGTGGAGCGCCGCTTGGGCAGCGTCTTCTGCGCTGCTCATCGTTGTCATGGTCGTCAAAAATCGCGTGCTGATGCAAATCCATCCTGCCTTCAAAAAATACCAATTAATTATGATGTAAATATTATAGTTTCATCACAAAGCACAACGCAATTTTCAATTCTCGCAAGTCGCAACAAGAACAAAGATATGTCGTGGTGCACGATCGAGTCGGATCCCGGTGCGTCTGCGTCTGCTCGTTCGTACATGTGCATGAGCACGCATTGCCTCTTACTCACTCACACACACTCTCTCTCTTTCTCTCTCTCTTTACACACATAGGCGTGTTTACGTCGTTGATCGAGGACATTGGCGTGAAAGGCGTCCAGGTCGAAGAGCTCTACTCGCTCGACGTCGCACAATTTGCTGACTTGGCGCCTGTCCACGGCCTCGTATTTCTCTTCAAGTACGACGCGACGCACCACACGACAAACGATAACACTACCAACACCATCAACAGCAACCGCACACCGCTGTCGCCAGACGCAGAAACAGCTGCGGGACTCTTCTTTGCGAAACAAGTGATCAGCAACGCGTGTGCCACGCAAGCGATCTTGTCGATCCTCCTCAATGCAACGAACGTCGAATTGGGCACGACGTTGGATGAATTCAAAGCGTTTACGAGTGACTTTCCATCGGATTTGAAAGGCTTGGCGATCTCAAACAGCGAAACGATCCGTGTGACGCACAACTCGTTTGCACGCCCAGAGCCGTTTGAGCTCGAGGAGCGCAAAGCGACCGTCGACGACGACGTGTACCATTTCATTGCGTACGTCCCAGTCAACGGCCGCGTGTACGAACTCGATGGACTCCAGAACGGTCCGATCTGCTTGGGCGATATTAGTCCAAGCAGCAGCAACAATAGCGACACTGCATGGCTCGACGTTGCGTGCCCCGTGATCCAACAACGCATCGAGCGCTACGCAACGTCTGAGATTCGGTTCAATCTACTCGCGTTGATTCGGAATCGCATCGATCAGTTGAACGATCGCATCCACGCGCTTCAAGCGACTGGCGATGAGAGTCAAAAGGACGAGATTGCAGTGCTCGAGCAAGCGATTGCTGACGAGCGACACAAACGCGCGCAATGGAAAGTTGAGAACAATAGACGGAAGCACAATTACTTGCCGCTGATTGTCGAAATGCTCAAGTTGTTGGCCACAAAGCAACAACTGCAGCCGTTGATCCAGCAACAGCAACAACAACAATCACAGCAACCACAGCGAGCGAGTGGAAATGTTGCAGCTGGAGCGAAACAGTAAATATTGCAGCAACGTACTCTGGACACTGTCGTCGCTCGTTGGTGCCACGTCGTCGATCCTGACGCCGTTCATGTGGCACTAGTCATGCTCTGGCTCGTACGTCTTGCTGGATTCGACTGTCGAGCGCTCGATAGCAATAAATCGCCCACACAGACGCACTTTTTCCTTTTCTCTCTCTCTCTCTCTCTCTCATCAGCGCTCGCGATTGCTGCTCGCAGCAGTAGACGCACAAGCAAAAAGCGCTTGCAGAATTGTGGAATTGCAACAATTGCAACAATTATCAGCAATGAACACAAAACACAAAGCACAAAAATGCAATTTCAACCGCTTTTTGCTTTTTTCGTTGTCCAATGTAAAAAATGCTGCTATCTCTCCCTGTCTGTCTACGTGTGTTTGTCTCCCTGCTCTATCTGCCCTCTTACAGTCGCCCACCTTACAGTCGTGGGTAGAATGGCTTGACACCAAACTGGACGACGGTCATGAGACCCGCGCCAAGCGCACCTGCAAGCACCATGGCTTTCGGACCAGCTGTTGATTATACAGCGACACGCACGTGTCAGTGGATCTGCTATTGCTCCTACAAAAGAGAATCCACAAACGCATAGAACGCACCCGTGGATTTGTAAAACACGCCCGTAGCAGCAGACGCGAGAATCGGCGTCACTTGGTCAAACTTGAGCACGTTCTCGATCTCTGCCGTGTCGGCTGCAAACTCAAACGCCTTGTAGATCATTGCTATTGGTGATATGGATACAGAAGCCAATACAGTCAGACGTGCGTCTATAGACAGACAGATAGCCAGATAGCCAGATAGACAACCAGCAAGTCATAACGCACCAAGACAGCCGAGCGCATTGCCGGCTTTCGAGCCCCGCACGGCAGCGCCGTTCATCAATGCATTCATGCGGATCTTGAACTTTGTGCTCGGCGAGCGGCCAAAGCCCTGCGCTGCGCCAAACACACCGCCACCGAGGATGCCGGTAAAGTACGCCGTGCCGCACGAGCCGCTCATCTGTTCCATGAACGATCGCCCGGCTTTGTCGTACGCGAGGTAGTCGACGTTGTCGTCATCGTAGCCCGCGACGCCAAACACCGGTGCGATCGACCCGAGATCGATTGCGCCGGACGGAATCGTGGGCAGCACGGGGTAGTTCAGTCCACCCGAGCCAGGTGCGTCAAAGCCCGTGCTCGAGCTCGACGACGACAGCTCTTGCCACTGGTCGTCCGAGTCCCACGAGCGGCCAGCCATTGTGTGTGTGTGTGCTGCTGTGTAGAGATGTGTGTGTGTGTGACGTAAGCTAGTGCTCTAGTGACGTAGACACGTAGAGATTGGACGCAGCAAACGACGAGGACGACTTGATGCAGCAGCTGATCTCGCTCTCGAAATGAAATCAATGGGCAAAATCGATTTCGATTCGTCTCGCTCAAATATGCTCCACACCACATGTACACCACATCCCACCCTTTCGCAGTGGCAAACACTCTTGCATTTGTCGCAAACAACTGGAAGTTTGGATCAAAAAAGATGCTTGCGACTTGCGACAATTGAGCGTGCACGTTAGACTCACAAAATAGGACACGACGTGTACCCAGCAAAATACCGGTACAACCAAGCAGTGCTCGTCAGGCAAGCAAATCAAGTCAAAACGGTTGTAGCGCTGTATTCGCTGTTCCTGTCATGTGTGCGTCGTCTCTTGCATCCCACACACAACACACGACAACCCGCGCGTCCGCTGCCTGTCTCGCCTACCCCACGCAGCACTCGATCCTCCTCGTCATGCTCGCCTCTCTCACACACAATGTCGCTTCCCCAATCGCGTCCCATTCTCGCACGTCATCTTCTCCTTACTTCTTGCCGTACGCAGCTCTATACACAATCACACAATCACACAATCACACACACACACACAATCAGTCTCCTAGTCCCTCATACAGCAATCCAATCTACATAATCCAACAATAACGTACTTGCTGCTCGAGTCCGACATGAGGTTCAACAAGAGCGAGTCCGACGTCAAGTACACTTTGTTCGCCGAGCGCGAAATCACCGACGCAATGTCTTTCGCCGAGTCAATGCGACGCAACTGCACGAACGCTGGGTTGTTCTTGATCGCTTCGCCAACGAGCTCGGCGGATTTCGACACACCCTGCGCGCGAATGATCGTGCTCTTCTTCTCCTGCAGCGCACGCTCGACAACGAAACGCGCACGTTCCGCATCCTGTTGCGCTGTTAAATGGACCAAAATTCAATCATTCCGATAGACAGAGTGGTGGTCAGTGGATCAGACAACCGACTGTTGTCGATAGAAACGCGTGCATATGCAAACGCACCAACTTGTTTCGCTTCAATTGCTGCCGTGTACTCCTGCCCAAACGTCAAGTGGATGATCGACACGTCTTCCAACATGAGCGCAAACTTGTCGGCGCGCACTTTCTATGAACACCACAACCACAAACAAGCAACATTGTGTGAGTGCTCGGTCGAGACACGATCGCTAGTAACAGAGAGCAACAACGCACCAAGCGCTCCGCGATCGTCCGGCTGACGTGGTCACGTTGGTAGATCAGCTCGGCGGCCGTGAACTGCGCAACGACTTGCTTGGCGACTTCGTTCACGATCGACGGCAGCACTTTCTCGTCGTATTCTATTAGTAGAGTTGCATACAACAGGCAACAAAACAATCGATAGAACAGTGAGTCCATGTGAGTCGCTTATAACAAAAGCACAACGGTACATCCGCCCACACAACCACACAGCAAATGGCAAATAGCTGCACAAACCAGGGCCGAGGTGGTTGTAGATCCACTGGAGGCGCCCGCGGTCTGGCTTGGACAGCACACGAATCGAGATGTTGATCATCTGGAGGTCCTTCGTGCCCGTGAGCGACGCGTACGTGCGTGGCCGCGTGCGGACGTCAAACATGATCGGGCGCTGGAGCCACGGGATCAAGAAGTGCGTCCCTTGGTCGATCACGACCTCGCTCACACCGTCGACGCGGCTGTAGACGATCGCACGGTGACCCGCCGGCACGTTGTAGATCGCGTTGTAGGCCGTGTAGCCCGCAACGCCAAAGACCGCGGCGATCTTGACGAGCATCGCTGCGGGGCGACCCGCGCCTGGCGGCATCTTGATGTTCTTCATATTCTCCATTGCTTGCTTGCCCTTGTCCATCGTGGCCGGTTGTTGCGTTGCGATACGTGCGGTGGTGGTGATGCACGGAAGCAGGAAGAAACGAGGTCGTGTCGCTTGTTGTTCGACGAGAATGCTCTGCGCTTCGCCACCAACAACCACAGAAAAGCAAACAAGTGTGCACACGAAATGCACACCAGAATTACATTTTTGTTGGGTAAAGTAGCAGTGTTCGGATCCCTCGATTTTGGCGCTAGATATTTGTGCTGCTTGTTGCGACAATATTTTTGCTAGTCTTTTTGTAAACATTTGATAAGTACACACTCGAAAAATAGCTCGAAGTATACTGGTCAACTAAATAGTTTTTCAGCACATTTTCAATCCATCACTTACTGTACTGCCTCAATAAAGTGCGCTTTTTGTCATGACTGGCCGACATGGTTTTGGCTGGTGGAGAGCATTTCGAGCCGCATTGTGCGCCGACATCGCAACGCGCGCTTCTCACTCCCATCGCATTCGCATAGCAACCAGGAACTCCCGTCAATATGCCGAAGGTTTCGCGTCACCGTAACTACCGCAAGACCTACCGCACGCCCGCGCGTGCGTTCGAGAAGGAGCGTCTCGACCAGGAGCTCAAGCTCCTCGGCGAGTACGGCCTTCGCTGCAAGCGCGAGATCTGGCGCGTCCAGTTCGCGCTCTCGAAGCTCCGCAAGGCTGCACGTGAGCTCTTGACGCTCGAAGCGAAGGACCCGAAGCGCCTGTTCGAGGGCGCTGCGCTCCTGCGCCGCCTCAAGCGTTTCGGCCTCCTGGCGGAGGACGAAGGTGAGCTCGACTTCGTCCTGCGTCTGAACGTCCAGAAGCTCCTCGAGCGCCGTCTCCAGACGAAGGTGTTCAAGCAGGGTCTCGCCAAGTCGGTCCACCACGCGCGTGTGCTCATCAAGCAGCGCCACATCCGTGTCGGCAAGCAGCTCGTGGACGTCCCATCGTTCATGGTCCGCCTCGACTCGGAGAAGCACATTGACTTCTCGGTCACGTCGCCATACGGCCAGGGTCGCCCGGTACGTTTGCGTGTCTTTTGTGGATGCGAGTGTAGCAATGGTGGCTGGTCGTGCGGACAGATCAGTCATTGGCTTGTCCAGTGGACGAGTGAGCAATCCAACAGCAGCAATAGCATCAGCAATAGCAACAACAGTAGACGATCTTGCTGCAGTAGCTACACTGTCACAGCAACAGTGTCACAGCGCCAGCAACAGTGTCGCTACAACAGCATCAGATGTGCGAACAACAGCGTTCTGCTCACGTCGGTTCTATTGCAAACAACCGCATCGTAGCGACCAGCACAGCAAACAGACTCTTGTTCGCCGACTGCTCAATTTTCAACCCACCCACGACCAGCCGACTAACCGACCAGCCAGCTACATTCACTATTGCATCTGTCTACTGGAGCTGCATGACTGACGTCGTTGCTTGTTTTCATCTCGTTTTCGCTTCATTTAGGGCCGCGTCGCGCGTCGCCGTGCTGCACAGCGTGCGGCCGCCGCCAACGGCGAGGACGACGAGTAAGCACTGCGCTTTGCAAAGCTTGACAAACGTCGTGGATGGCGCCATTCGCAGCTTCCTGTCGACCACCACATCGTAGGAGCGTGTCGTGACGCCATGCAATAACATGCGAATTTGGGATCTTTTACTTTTTTCGCACGTTTTTGTCTTGTTTTGTCGCCATTGTGAATTTGTATGATACATTGTCGAATGGGATATTCAAAATGTCCGATTCACACAAAACAAACAACTTGTCCACTCTTGCTTCTGCACTCGACAACTAATTGCTGCGTCACGTATGCCACACATCTACGCGACTACGTCGCCATACTGAGCTGCAGCGTGTCCTTGGCGCGCTGGAGCTGCTCCTCTGTGACGCCGCGTGCGGGTGGCGCCAGTGCTTCCAACTGGCTGCTCAAGCCCGTGCGCGCAAACGCCCGCGTGCTGTGGTCACACACAAAGCACCCGAGCGACTGGCGCAATGCGCTCAAGTCACCGCGCTCAACGACGTCCGAGCGCTTCCACATGCGCATCTTCTCTTCCAGACACGGCAAGTGGTAACAGTGGCCGCACTCGAAGACACACACGTGGCCGCCGCCGCTCGCGTTCGCTGTCGCTGCAGTCGATGGCCGCAACACGTCGCTGCAGATGAGACACGTCGTCTTCGCAGCGACGCGACGCGCGCGCTTGTGCGTCGTGACTTGGCGCTGGAGCAATTGGACGCGGTCGCTCTCAAACACTTTGCTGCAGCCAGTGCAGAGGTTTTGCTGTTGTGTGGATGCGTTCAACAGATAGTGTAAGGAGATGAGAGAAAGCGCCGGTGCAGTTGTGGGCAAACAAACCTGGATGCGGTAGTTTGCAATAATGTCGATGAGTTTTTGCTTGAGGCCGTCGATTTCCATGTCGTCCGGGATCTACAGACGATTGTACGAGAAAGGGAGACAGTGTTTGTATGGCCGCTATCAAGCCAACGAGCTGCTAGGAGGCAATGGCAAACCTTGCGGATGAGTTTGATCGGATCGATCTTGTGCTGTGACGCAAACTTGAGTAGCTCCACGACGTTCTCTTGGCTCGTCAAGCTGAGATCGATCAGATAATCCCACAGGTTCTCGTCGTTCTCCTATTGTCGGTAGTAAACAACATGACGAGTTGTGTGCGTTTAGATCCACATACAAAAGAGCTAGTGATAATAGCAGCGCAATATTAAGTACCTGCACGAACTGGATCGCTTGGTTGATGTCTCGCATCTGCGTGAGGATCAAGTCCAGAGCGCGCTTGTGGTGCCCCATGCGGCCCAAGATGTAGATCATGGCGTCCCACAGCGGCGGACTCCGCTCACTACAGTACGTGTACGCCTGCGCATATACAGTCACATAGACATAAACATTAGCGCTTCATCTTACATTTGCACCAAATACCCTTCAAACACAAAACTATCCACAGAACAAGCTAAATATCCACACATCACACCAAATATCCGAGCAAACAACAACAAATATCCACAAAAACAAGCTAAATATCCACAAAACACACCAAAATATCCACAAAAACAACAAATATCCACACAACAACACACCACAAACCTTTTCGAGCGGCACAAAGTTGCTCGTTTGCAAGAACCGCAACAACTGCGTCGGCGCAAACTCCGTGTAGAGCGCAACTTGCATCTCATGTAGTGGCGCATACTGCTCTGCGTTGTACTCACTCAAGCGATGAATAAACAACTCGTGTAAATACGCATGGAGCGTCTCACGATCGTCCTCCAATTGCTTGACAATATCGGCGATCTTGAGCTGCGCAGTTTGGGCAACAAGCATCCGCACAGCGCTCGTCCGGTCGATCTGCATGAGGTTCGCGACTTTATGCTGCACCAACGGCCACAGCTGGTGCTCGCTGATCAGCTTGAACGCATGATCCTTGTTCGTACAGCACGCGCCTTGGCTCAAGTAGATCCGCAGTGCGTGGTCGTACTGTTCAGTAGCAGTGTACAGTTCTGCCAGCGCTTCCATCACGTACGATGTCTCGACGCTAATCGACGACGCATCGGCCTCTGCGATCCGACGCCGTCGGACGACGCTCTCGAGTTGATTGATCCACGCTTGGGCGTCGTAGAGCGGCTCAAACACGGACGCTGTCTCAGTATATTCTGGCGCGGCGGCTGCTGCTGCTGCTATCGTCTCGCCTGTGCCATTCGTATGCACGCTCGTCTCGACACGCTGTTGCCGTGGCTTGGGCCACTTGCGAATAATTTCGAGCAATTGCGCTGGATCTGACTCGAGAAAGAGCTTCAAGACCATCTCGTACTGCACGCGTGGCAATCGAGGGCTCATCGTTGGCATCTGCATTGCAATCGCACTCAATTGCCCACGTTGTGCAAAAACATAGACGTATTTCGTCCACAACAACGCAAACTCGTCCCCGACAAAGAGCCGCTTGATCTCATTCGCTGCTTGTTTGTAGTGGTTCTGCGCCAAGAGATCGCCAATATACAGTTCCACAAGCTCGTCGAACGCATACAGTCGCAGCGCTTTGCGGTCCGACAGCGCAACGTCGAGCGCTTGTTTGTAATTGCGCCGTGCGAGTGCAAATTGGACGCGGTCGTCGACATCCCGTAAACGACAAATGACAACGTCCTTTGGCGTACACACGTACGCCAAGCGACCGGCGCCAGCGTCGTAGATCGTCGTGTCGGCGCCGTATGCGAGTGCAGCATCGGCGTCGTCGACAACCGACGCTGGCGGTTGGTAGTGGAGTGTTGGCATCTTGTAGTCGGCTGCCCGCAGGCGCTGGTAGCCCCTTAGATTCAAAATGTCGGCAGCAACTTGGCGCCCATCTAAATAAACGACGTGGACTTCCGGCAGCGGCATCTCGGCGGCGTCGCCTTCGCCTTCGACTACCAACTTACCGGTCGACGACGACGACAGCGACGACGCAGACGCGCTCATCGAGCCGGGCGGGCGGTACGCAAGCACACAAACGGCCGTAGTGCCCCATGGACTCAAGCCTGCAACGAAGAAATCGAATCCAATCGACGCAACGACCTCTGCGCTGTATGCGTCGCTTGCCAAAGAGCCAGTTGTGCCTTTAGTGAACGCAACCACACGTAACGAAGACGCCCACCCGACGATCAACACGCCGCCCGGTTGCCACGCGAGGTGGCACCGACAGAGCTCCATCGGTGGACAATTCAGCGGCCGTTCAATGAACGTTACGCGCGTATCGCGGTCTGCGTCGTAGACTTTCACGCCCCAGTCGTTCGCCCACGCGACGAGCCCGTGGTGCCACTGAATTGCGTGGACCGGACCTTCGCCTTCGTGGATTGTCGACTCTTTATCGATGATCCAGCCTTTGCGGTTCAACAAGAGCTGACCAGCAATGCCGCCACATGCGAAGCTACGCTCGCGTTTGAGTGCATAGCGATCTTCCAGCGCAACGCAGTAGATCGGACTAAAGTAGTTGTAGATGTTCACTTCGCCGCCCGTGCTGGCGACTGAGACGTGCGAGGCTGCTGATGGCTTTGTAGTTGTGGAAGAGGTAGCAGCGGATGGTGGAAAGAGCGTGTAGACAGCCACCGTGCCGTCGTCCGAGCACGAGGCGATGAACTGTCCCGTCTCGTCAATGCAGACGCCATTGACTTTTTTGTAGTGCTGGTGCAAGCGACGGATGAACCGCCCGTCGAGTTCGAGTAGCAAGACGTTGCCGTTGTACGTCCCAACGACGAGGTAGCGTACGTGCAATGCGATGCAGCTGAGTGAGTCGTCTTTGAAGATCGCATGGAAGTGCCCACCGACGCGCTCGTACTTGAGCAGCGGCTCCGGTGGTTCCTGCGTGGAAACAAACGAAAGCGCAAGCAAATGTGTGAGCGTGCATGCATAGGCAGAGGAGCTTCTTGTGTATGTAGGCAAGCAGCAGCACCTCGCGCTGCGCTGGCGCATGGCCGGTGTTGTCGGCTGCAGACGTCGCGCGCGCCATCACGCTCGCTGATTTATCGGAGCTGCTGGCGTTGTGATTTTGAAGACCGAGAAGAAAGATTTTGATAAATTAGCAAATCAGCAAAAAATATTGGATGTGGCAAACTATTTTATTAAGCTCAAAATATTGGGCATTGCCACGATATTCGCTCAACTATCTGCTAAGCTGCGCCAGCGCCGCAATCCGCTCCTGCAGGGTTGGCGTACATCATCCCGCGGCCCTCCTTCTTGTTCTTGCTGTTGCGCGCAACGCGCCAGATCGTGATCCCGATGATCACGATGAAGAGACCGGCGAGCATGAACCACGTTGTCTTGTCTTGTCTCTCGCGCATGTTTGTCGATGTAGGTTTGTGTGTGTGTGTGTGTGTGTGTGTGTGTGTCGGAAATGCGATGCGGTGGGTATCGTTGTGTGGATTTGAGTGTGCTTGGCAAGGCGAATTCGAAAGTGAGCGGTGCTGCTGTATGAGAGACCACACACTTTGTGTAGTGCATCGGTTTGATACAGAAGCGCGTTGTGTGATATGTGTTGCCTGCGCACCGCTTCGAGTGTGTGGTATCGCTGTTGTGGATACAAATGCACCAACTGCAACTTCGAAAGATACGTGTTGCGTGTTTTTCTGCTATATAAAATCACAAGACGGCGTGGGCGTAACGTAGCAGACTAGGCTGTGAAGGCAGTCGGACGCATTGAATCGCGGCTTACGTGGGCGTGAGTGCAGTAGTACAGTAAGCTGTATTCTGTACGATGCTCTTTACGGCAATATAATATTTCATAACAAGTGCATTTTTTAGCAAAATAAACACGTAAGTCAGTACAGCAAGTGCAAGAAATAGTCTACGTCCTGTTCAGTGCTGCCTACTCCGCTTGGTAAACGAATGTCGCTGGGCCAGCCTACGCTCCATTCGTTTCCTCGCTCATCTTTTGGATTCATCACAGCATTTTGCATGGCATTTGAACAGAGGTGCCAAGTTTGATGTATGTGTTTTTTGCTCAACTTCACGGACTGCTGTGTCCATTTTGACTTATGGACTGGCTCTATTCTTGTGTTGCTCTAACTACACCGTATTTTGTATTGTGTACACGACTGCATGACTCTTTACCTGCACAGGCGCCTCGCGTGATCGCCGAATGTGCGCTTACTGCGTCAAGAAAACCAATCGCGTCTTGTTATAGTCAACTAGCAGAAGATAGTTGATCCGCTAGGGATATGCTCACGACAAAATGGTCACAAGAGTCCAGCTTGTGGTGCAATGTGAGCCAGGGTCGGCAGCGCTGCGATACGAATGTATATTACCGGTACTGTAGCCATTTTGTAAAAATGAGCTCAAAATTTACAAAATCCATCCCAAAATTTGGACATCTGGATTTTGCAAAACGCATACTTTATTCAAATGATTGTCAGTTGTGCTGAATGCATCCACAATGTGCCCGCCAATCAAGAAAAACAAAGGCAACACACTCGTGTAGCTGCTGGTGTTCGTCTACACACACCTCGCTTCTTCAATAGTCACTAACCAATTTACTCGGTACCTGCATCACCAACGCATTGACCGAGTCTGTTGCCGTTGTACTGTATAGCCGCTCAAGAACATCCTCAGTACCAGCACAAACAAGGCAAGCAGCGCATAGACACACACACACATCCAACAACACACCGACGCAAATGAATACGACAGCGATCGTCTTACTTGCAGCACTTGGCGCAGCGCTGCTGCTGGTTGCCATAGTTTGCTTCTGTGGGTGGTGCACGTGCTGCGAGGAGACAAACTACGAGGACGACGTTGAGAAACAGCAGGATCAGTGCATCGGCATGGATGTGTGCTGCATGTGCGTGCCGTGTCCAGGCGATTGTGGCTGTGGCGGCGGAGACGGCTGTTAGTTCGGTGGCAGCTACTCTAGTTCAAGCGCGATCGCACGGATAGAGCATCGCCTCGGTTGACTCGGTACACGCGCAGAATGTTTGCGCACGCAGGAGCAAGCTTGATCGACGATGCGTTGCGCTGTCGAATGCAAAGATTTGCGTGCTGCACTCACGTGAGCGACAAACCAGCACAAAGAGCAGCTTGTCTGAGCCTCAGCGAATCTATCGACGTACTTAGGTAGTTCTGCGTGCGTTGTGTTTGACTGGAGAGTTGTAAATACAACAACAAACCACATTTTGTCTTCGTTCATACAGTACTCAGCAGGACTCTTGTGGTGGACAATAAATGACTGTACTACAGCAGTACTAGTACGCCGTAACTGAGTAACTGACTCATAACCGCTATCAAACTGGCTATTCGCAACGGCTTAAATGTTGTATTGCTCCCTCCAATATCGTAGCTCAGGGATGGTAGTCATCGCTCACGTGCGGCTCGAGTAAGTTGCAGCCGGCAAGTTGCCCTAACTCGCGGCGATCGTTAGTACATGTTACGCGAGCAGCAAGTGTTGATTGCTCGTTCAAAATCAACCGCGGATGCACGGAGGGAAGTATCTAGCGACACACAGATCCGCAAGATTTGCAAAATTGTGCCGAAACAATGGCATTGATAGCTCGCAAGACATAGGCTGACAGTCTTCATTTGCCATTTGCTATCACTTCCACAGCAATCCGCGCAACGCCGCCGACCATACGCACAACGATACCAGCAACCACCAAGACCATCGACAAAACGACGATGCTCGACACGACAGAGATGATCCTCGCTTCGATCGGCGCGTCGCTCGTGCTCTCGCTGTTGTGCTGTCTACTATGTGGGCGAGCAGGCGGCGCTGGTGCGTGCTGCGTCTGCTGCGTGCCGTGTCCAGTCGACGACGAGTGCTGTCCGTGCTAGCTAGTTTTGTCATACGCGTATCGACATAGTGTACTGTACCACGATCTCGCCAGTATGCGCAGTCATACATAGTCGACGTGGGTTCACATTCTCATAACACAGCAAAAAGCACTTTTTGGTACTTCGAAAATCAGTATCAAAGCCATAAATCGTCAACCCTCAAGGATCACTTTTGATTGCAATATCGAAGGTCGTGGTCTCAGTCATCATGTATCCAATTGTGTCTTCGTTGTCAAGACAACACAGGTCTCGCTTGGCACGCACCACTGCGAACCCTCGTGGATTCGTGGCGAGAGTGTGCATTGAATTCACTCTTTCATGGAGGCATACACAGCAAACGCATCTGCACAGAGCAGTACGTCTGGACACTGCGCTCATTTGCGCTCCATCAACGAGCTCATTCGATCATTTGCCCAGTCGCACCAACGTCCGCCAACTACTATCAGTCCCGAATCGGCATAAACACGTCGTCTGCGTCAATTCCTACACCCGCTACAGCACACATAACCTCCACCGCCACGATGATCATGCTCCTGCGCGCTGATGACTTCAATGTCCAACTGAGTCGACGTCCGACATCGCCAGCTGCTGGTCCGCCGCCCGAGCAGCCGCTTGCGGTCCACGTGCTCGAGTGCACACACGACGCACTCACTGGTGCCGCCCACCTCACACAAGTCGGCATTGCGGCATCCGTGCTTCTTATCTTCGGTGACTCGCCGCTCGCACTGCACACCGCTACAGTACTGACACAGCCAGTCGTGCTCAGTAGCGCATTGGCTGTAGCAACCTGGCTCGTAGTTGCAGGTGCTGGACGTTAGCCGAGTGTGCTCATTAGAGAATATCGATTTCAATGTAGCGACTCGCTTCTGCCCACCAATGTTCGTTTCGAGATATATGGATCTCTATCTATCTATCTATCTATCTATTTATCTACTGTAGATCCTTCACTTGATCTCTCTTACTCTTGAACTCAAACCATCGCTACATATATGTATGCTATATTCTATTTTCGCTAACTGTAATTTAATCTCTAAACTATATCAGTCTATGTAAGATAATAAATCTTGTATCTCAAAAATAACCCTGCTTTATTCGTTGTCGTGTCTGCCATCCAGTTAGAAAAACAAATTTTAAGCTAAACATATAAATTATTGCGTTATACAAGCATGCCAAACAAACAGACGAAATATAATATCTGGTCAACGGTATGTTAAGTTTGTAATCGTGGTCACGGCTGTGCGTACAAACGATTTTGCTCAATATATACAGTGCGCGTCAATTGGTTAGCCGCACTTCGATTTTTGTGGATTACTTTTGTTGTAGGTCACTTTTCAAAGTTCTAACAAGACCATCGCAACCGCGCTAATTTTGTGATTCCCGCAGTGCATTTCATTTTTTGAAAGCAAACGTTTTGACTCCGAA
>JAADXH010000375.1:0-24676 GCA_023337595.1 Globisporangium camurandrum
GCGCTCTCTCTCTCTCTCTCTCTCTCTCTCTCTCTCTCTCTCTCTCTTGTTCGTTTCATTTAGATGAGCGGTGCGCAAGCGATTTGTCGTCTTTTGAACGCATTCGAGCGTCACTGGGGCATTTTGTAGACGACGCACAGCAGACGCATAGTCCAGTCTATTCATCCTTCTCTCTCTCTCTCACTCGCATTCTCTCTTCTTCTTCTCTTCTTCTCTTCTTCTTCTCTTCTTCTCTCTTGTGTATCATATTGGAGCGTGTGGCGCCTGTCGTGCATGTGACACAACTGCTTCCAGTGCCAATGCATCGCTCGTTGGCATTCCACGTTGTTGCTGCTGCTGATCAAACATCGCTTTTCGAATCGCGCCTTGCGTCGCACTGTCGTACTCGTCGATGCGGCGCGTCGAATCGACTTGCGTCGCGTCGATCTCGTCGTCGCCAGCGATCGCACTCGTCCACCACGTCTGCACGACTTTTTCGAGCGACAGTTGGAGCTGCGCGCTGTCTTGTTTGCGCTCGAGCGACCAGAGACTCTCGTCAGCGCGGATCGCAGCAGGCACTGCACCATCGAGGAGGAGCAGTCGCTGTTTGTTATCGGCTTTCATGCAAACGCGCACGTGCGTCGGTGTGATTGTGCACTCGATGTCGCGCGATCGCGTTCCAGGCGGCACGTTGACGTAGATCTGCTTTGTCACATGATCGATAAACGCACGTCAGGTTGTCACGAACCGCAATCTTGTCGAACGCAAACGCAAACGGACGCACCGTCGTCTCGTCGAGACTCTGCGTCCACGTGTACGTGTCTGTAGCGCCGCCATTGTCGACTGGCACTGTGACGGGACGACAGAGACGCAAGCGACCGGCACACGTACGCACATACAAAGTGTCAGTGTAGCTGCTTTGCAGTCAGTGTGGGCTGGAATGAATCGACGGTCGATAGTTGATAGAAAACGCACCTTGTTTGCCACTTGCTGTGCGTTCGATCGGTCGTGTTGTTGGCGGCGGTCGTGGGTTTGCTTGCAGCAGTGTCGGCTGTGCTTGTGGTGCAATGGACGTTAATGATGGTACCGTTGTTGACTGCTGCTGCTGCTGCTGCTGTTGTCGCACTGCGACTGGTGCGCTTGTGGCGGATGTGCTTGCCGCTTTGCGCGGCGGCTGTGCAGTCGCGAGACTGCCGTCGAGGTCCTTGAACGGGTACTTGAGGAACGCCTGCAGCACCTGAATTGAAGAGCAAACGAAATCAGCGCTCGAGCACCAGTGTATATGCTGCACGCTGCGTTGCCACTAAACACATTACACGAAGCGACGCACTTTGTGCTGCGCGTGACCTGGCTGGAAACCCATCTTGCGCTGCACGGGGTCGCGCGTGACGACGTAAAAGTCGGTCTTGCGGTGCATAAAGTCAAAGAACGAGTCCAGCAGTGCTTCGACGCCATCGTGTTGCTGCGCGAGCGTCGCGAAGAGCGCGTCAAAGCGACCGCCGCTCATCGTTGTTGCTGCAGATCAAATTGTCAAGGATGTACAGTTGGATCGGCAAAATATATACTCACATATATATTTGTGCCATTTACAGTCCATTTCGCAAAAAGTTGTTGACGACGACTTTGACGAATTTCAAATAGCAAGCACATTGACACAACAACCACAAGCAGAGCAGCAAGAGCATGTGGTCCGCACTGCAGCACGCCAAGGAGCAGGCGGTCGGGTTTGCGCGGCGCCACAAAAAGGTGCTCGTCGTATCGACCGTAACTGCAGCATGTGCTGCTGGTGCGTACTATGCGTACAACCGCATGGTGCACGAAGCCGAGAAGTTTACGCAGCAGCTGCAGCGGCAGATGGCCGAGCACCAGCGCCTGCAGCTCTCGCTCGCAAGTACGACCGAGGAGAGCAACGCAGCGGTGCAGCGCTTCCTGCCGCGCCTCAAGAGCAAGCTGTATGCGCTCGTGGACCTCGAGAGCGTCGTGCAGGAGCTCAAGACGCTCGACAAGACGCAGCGGTCGCGCCGCAATGCACTGTGGGAGCAAGCGAAGCTTCTCGCACTCACGCGGTACTTTACGGCGCTCCTGGCGTTCGGTCTGTGGCACTTGCTCGTGTTTGCGCAAGTCTCGATCATCGGCAAGCGCGTGTTTGAGAAGAGCAAAGCGCCAGAGGCGCGCTTTGCGTTCAGCAGCAGCACGCGGACCGAGGACGACGAGCGCGCAGCTGCTGCAGCGCACCACGCGTTCCTCACGTCTGGGCTCGAGTACTTTCTAGGCGACGGCCTCGCTCAGATCAAAGCGCATGTCGAACACGTCGTTGCATCAAACGCGCAGCTCAAGAGGTGCGTGTGTGTTTTGTATGGCAGTTTTTTTGTGCTACGACGCTTCGTCCTACTGACTCTCTCTTTGTCTGGCTCTCTTTCTGCTTGCGTATTCAGTTGGGACGTGAGTCGCAAGGCAAAAGTCGAACGCGACGAACTCAACGAACTGCTGCAGTCGCTGTTTCTGTCGCTCTTGCCGTCGCCTGCAGACGTGCATGGCAACGAAGACAATGGAGACGCCCTTGCGTACTGGCGGTCGTTTGTGATCTACAGCGACAAGCGCGCGGGGCAGAACGAACACGTGATCAGTTTACTCAACGACCTGTGGGATCTACTCGAGAGCGACCTGTTTGTCCCCGCCGTGACGCAAAGTCTCGGGTTTTTATGTGGCAATGCGTTCCAGGACCTGAACGACGTCGTCTATGGACAACAGCAGCAGCAGCAGCAGCGCATCGTGGAGCTCGACGCAGAAGTACGCGACTGTAGTGACAACAGTGCAGCGCCATCGACTGGCGACACCACCAACAGCTCGAAACCAGCGCCGCCGCTTGCAAAATTGATTCCGTGTCTCCAGACGGAGATCAGCAAGTTGCTGTCGAGTGGAAGTGCGTCGTACGTCCCAAAGTATTCGCACGGCGTGGGGGAGATGGAAGCGTTTCGGACGTTCTACGAAGCGATTTTCTTTCAAGGCGACGACACTGGCGTGCAGCTCATTTGAAGAGATCGCAGCAGGTAAACAGAGAGAGAGAGAGAGAGAGAGAGAGTAGGCAGTAGGCAGTAGGCAGTAGGCAGTAGGCAGTAGCGAGTCGGAAGCGCCATGTGATTGTATGTAGATTTGACGTTGTACGCATTTTCCGACAGCAGGAGCAGACGTGAATGTGGTATTGAACTCACAGAGACTGGATGGAACGATTGCAACAACAAACAATGTATGTGTAACGACTGCATCTACTGCAACTGTTTGTGTCGCTTTGACGCTGCATGGCGACGCATACGCTGCTGCGCTACTGGCGTCTTTGGTGCTGGTTGTGCACGGCGGCGTCGCCATTCGGCAGCAAACGCTTCGATCGCGTCGCGTCGGTCGTGCTGCGTGTTCATCAACGCCAATGGCCGACGCGACCGGCGTCGACGAATGCGCAGCAGCACACGCAGCGGTTCGTGGTGGCGTCGCGTGCGCAGCAAACTGCTGCGGCGTGCTGAAACTGCAGGTCGATTTTTCTTGAGCAGCCGCGCTTGGAGGTAGCTGAACGTCGGGACGCGACGCAGCTGGCGACGTCCGAGCTGCCAGGGCGAGCGCATCGACACCGAGGCGGTCTTTGCAAGCCCGCAATGCTGTAAGTCCGGTCGCGCGCGCACGAAGCGGTCGTAGCAATGCTGGACGAACGAACTGCGCTTTGTGCGTGCACGGCGTTCGCGTGCTTCTTCGCGGATCGCATCTTTCCATCGCGACGTCGGTGACTGAAACACGGACAGCAATCCAGACAGCGGTGCGTGGCGGCGCTTGCGTTGTGGCGATCGGAGTGACGGTTGCTTTGCTGCCTCTGGTGTTGGTACGTGTCGACTCGTTGCTGGTGCACGTAGGAGTCCAGAGGTTGCGAGGATCGTCGTCGTGCGATGTTGGATCGCTCGCATGTGCATGAAGCGGCGCTGCAGCAGCATCGTGTTCACTAACGTTTGCAGTTCGCGTCGTCGTGTGTACTGGCAACTGACAAAGTGACAATGTGAAGTTGCAACTGCCACGTGTGTTGCGCAAAGTTTCTTTTGTTACGGGTTTATTCGCAAAACAGGGAGCTATTGCGCCACCTCGCGCTTTCGTGTATGATGCTGGCTTTTCATAACGTAGCTGACGCATCCACACACACACGAAGCGAGAGCACGCGCGCTGCTGCCTGCTTGCGACATGTTGTCGTCGCTCTCTCTCTCACTCGCACTCTCTTCTACATCTGCACGTCACTACTCACAGCTACGACTGCGTGTGGCGGCTGGAGCTGCGCGGCGAGCTGTGCGATCGAGAACCCGACGCGCTCGTAGACGTACACGGACGTCTTGCTGGCCCACGACACGTTGATCTCGGCCTCCGGCGGTGGGTGGACGTACTCGACGCAGTGGCTGTTGTTGCGCTGGCACTTTTGCGGACGATGGCGATCGCAAAACTTACGCAGCGTCACGACGCGCCGCAAGTGTGGCAGCTGCGTGAGCAACTGCGTCACGCGCAGCATGAGCTCTGGGCCAAAGCAGACGTTGTTGATGAACACGACCGTCGCGTCCGTGATCGCAGCAGTCGGTGGCGGTCGACAGATGTCGCCCTGAACGATCGCTGCGTGTTTGTCAGCCATGATCGGCAGGTCCTTCGCCAGGAGCCGCGCAAGTGCGTCGTCGCCCTGCTGCACGCGGTTCTGCATGAGTTCAATGCCTTTAGCAACAGCGCACGGCGTCTGGAGCAGCACCTGCAATACGATCTTGCCGCTGCCGCAACCGAGATCGTAAAACACGTCGTCCGCTCGCAGCTGCAAGAACGGAAGGATCGTTTGACTCACGGACGAAACGGACACTTCGCCGTACGTGAGCATCCGGCGGAATTCCATCGTACTGAGCTCCTCGACGACGTCCGACCGCTCGCACTGCGTGTGTTCTCTCACCGTTGATGTCAAGATGTTGTACATGTGTCGATCGTCGCGTTCTTGTTCTCGAAAGAGCTCTGCAATGAGCTGAGAGTGTGAAGGAGAGATGAAAAAGGTGCTAGACAGTCAGTAGAGTCGTTTGCATGCAACCAGGCAGTCAGTGCACGACGCACCGTCTCGACGTATGCGGGTGTCATGTCAATCGTTTGCAGCTTCGCACTCAAGCTCTGCGGTTTCTTCGGGACGCGTCCTTTCTGCGGCGTCGGCCGTTTCTTCGATGCGTCTTTCAGTGGCGACAGCATGTTGGACGGCGACGCAAAGCTCGGCGACGACTGCGTCCGCGAGCGCTTGACTGCAGCAACTGCTGCTGCGATTGCACTTGAGTTCGAGCGCTGGACTTTGCGCAAGCGCAGCGGCTGCACGTCGTCGTCGGCATCGAGTGCGTCGTTGTCGCGCTTGCGTTTGCAGTCGCTCGTTGCGACGGTCGAGACGGTTGCTGTGACGACAACTGCGTTGCTGGACGTCGTTGTCGTAGCAACAGCAACTGCAGAGGTGTTGGCAGTAGCAACCGCAACGACGACTGAGGCGGTGGAGTCAGTGACGTCGGTCGTAGAGTCAGGAGAATTAAGAGAGGACTCTGCAAGCGCTGCAGTGTCGGTGGCGAGGTCGCCTGCAGGGTCTGCTGCATCCTCGTCACTCAGCGGCTCGAAGGCTGCTGCCACGTCAACTGGCGACGAAGCCATGTCGAGACGCGTGTTGCAGTGCACCTCCTTCTCCACTTCGCCATCGTTTTCCTCGTCGTCAGAGTCGCTGGCGTCAGCCGAGCCAACGTGCGGTCCTTGCTCCTGGCGCACGTCGTCTTCGTCGTCGCCAAACACGAGCACCTTGCTGCGCATGCGCGTGATACCCATCGTTCTTGTCGATCTTGTGTTCACTCGTTGCACCATCGTGTGCGTAGCTGTCGTCGTCGTCGTCGAAGAGCTTTTGCTGGTGTATTCGTAAGTGTGAGCTATTTCGAGTCATCAGTTTTTCAACAGACACAAGACACATTTTTGAACGTTTGAATTTTAGCTGCTGATGTTGAGACAGAATGAAAATATGGTATACCAATTGTGACCGAATGGAATTGTAATCACCGAATATATAACCGAGTGAACCACAATTGCCACAGAATGAAAGCGTAGTTGTCGTAAAGGGTATAGTAGGTAGCTGCAGCAAACTCGGCAGCTGGATAGACAGTATCATGTTCGTGATGAAAATGAATTACATACCAAACAGAATCGATCTTTCACACGTCCACTACCATCTGCTCTCTTTTGTGTTCCGCAATCTCTCAATTGCCATATCTGTCGTCCAATTCACATCACAGTCGCCTACAAATTCGAGCTTGCTGCCCGTGGCTCTTTCCACTGGTACTTGCCGCGGTGGTACTTGAACCCGACGCTCTTCGTGAGCTCGTCGCTCTCTTTCGGGCCGCGCGACCCGAATTTGTACGGCAGTGGCTTGATCTTCTTCGTCTCGATCTCTTTCAACAGCGGCGTAAAGATCTTCCACGCTGCACGGAGCTCGTCGTCGCGCACGAACGCTGCTTGTTTGCCGCGCAGGACGTCGAGGATCAGCCGCGTGTACGCGTCTGGGACTTCCGTGCCAGCGTAGCGCTGCGAGTACGACAGGTCGAGTTCGCTCGAGATCGCTTGCGTGGCGAGCCCAGGGCTCTTGACGTTCATCTTCATGTACACGGCTTCGTTCGGCTGCAGGCGCAAGACGAGCTCCTGGACCGGAATGTCGACGTCGGGGAACATTGCATCGGCGCCGGGTGGCGGTTTGAACTGGATGCGGATCTCGCCCTTGCGCTCGTTCAGTGCTTTACCGGCTTTCATGATGAACGGTACGCCGTCCCATCGTGGGTTGTTCACGCGCATCACGACGGTTGCAAACGTTGGCGTGACCGATCCTTTCGGAACCGTTGGGTCCTCCAAGTAACCCGGTTCGTCCTTCTCTTTGTCGCCCAAGTATTGTCCCATAACTGTATCATCTAGCTGAATCGGTTCAATGCAATTCAACACTTTGACTTTCTCATCACGGATGTAATTCGAATAGTCAGTGCCAGACGCCCGAACAGGCGGTTCCATTGCAACGAGTGATAGGACCTGCAGCAAGTGGTTCTGCATAACGTCGCGGATGATGCCGTAGTTGTCAAAGTATCCGCCACGGCCTTGCGTCCCAATATCTTCCTTGAACGTAATCACGACGCTCGAGATGTAGTTGCGGTTCCAAATCGGCTCCCAAATCGAGTTTGCAAACCGCAAGATCAACAGATTCTGGACCATCTCTTTCCCCAAGTAATGGTCAATGCGGTAGATCTCGTCTTCGGTATACAACTTCCCCATGTCGCGCGACAGCTCGTTGAACGAGTCGAGGTCGTGCCCAAATGGCTTCTCAACGATCAACCGGTTCCACCCGCGCGTCGTGAGCGCCGCTTTCTTGATCGACGTCCCAATCGGCACGAACACGCTCGGTGGGATCGCAAAGTAGAACAGCCGGTTGAGCTCCTTCTTGTCGAGCGCGTCCTCGAGCTCGCCCATCTCGTGGCTCACGGCCGCAACGTCGTCGGCCGAGTCGTACTTGCCGCTGCGGTAGAGACACTTTTTCAAGAACGCGTCTTTCTTCGCGACCTGTTCGTCGTTCTTTGGCTCGAGGAACGGCTCGAGCTGCTTGCGGAAGTCGTCTTCGTTCTTGTCGCTGCGTGCGTACCCGACGATGATGACGTGCTCGGGAAGGTACCCGGCGGTGTACAGCTGAAACAGCGACGGGTACGTCTTCTTCTTGGCGAGGTCGCCGGACGCGCCGATCACGAAGATCGTGAGCGACTGGTCGAGGTACTCGCACGCGTTGCGCTCGCCTGCTTGGAGCTGCATGCCTTTGTTCACTGCGTCGGCGCTCATGTCTGTTTCTCCGAAAAGGTCGTCGAAGTCGTGTGCGTCCGAGGTGTTGTCTTTCTTAATGCGCAGACTCAGCAAGCGCTTGCGCAAGAGCCCTCCAAACGCGAGCATCGATCAACGCTCGTGCGGCTGTTGTTGGGCTATGACAGTCGCTGAGGGCTGAGGGTGCCGAAAGTGCGGTCGTTGACGATTTGCTCCAAGCAGCAATTGTTTACTTGAGTTGAGTATGTACTCGACAAAGTACGACGCACGTGAATTTCTGTCGTGTCATCACCAGGGTTTTCTCGTTATGTTTGCGTCATTGCGTTTGTATCCGTGTCTGCTGTCTGCTGTTGAAGTGACAGCTTTGCGGCCATTGTTGTTGCCATTGTTGTTGTTGTTTGTTGTTCATGTGAGGCGCAAAAGCAAGATTGAACTGCCTTGCAAGCAGCAAAGTGTGCAGCAAGAAGCGAGCAGCAGGAGCGTCCAAGGCGTGCCTCGAGCCAATGGGTCAAAGTGAGTTGCAGTAGAATTCGGTGTAGTGAGAGTGAAAACGACGCAACCGTTGTCTTGTCAAAAACGACAAGCTATTTCGACATGAATCGCGTGAATCGACTCGACTTCTTGCTTCTTGTCTTTCGCCAGGTTATTTCGACATAAATCAGCATTTCGTTATTTATGACAAGATACGTGACGCAACCACTGGTACGACAACTGGGACAAGTGTGCCTACCAAGACTCTTACACAAACTAGCGTTTCATTTTATCCGGACATGACGCAAAACAACATACAATTGCGCGACACAGTCGCCAAGACCGTGTTTCATTGTCCAAATGCCCAGCAGTGATGTGTTTTCAAGCATAAAAAGCTTTTTCCCAGTTGTCTACTGTAACCAAGTTTCAACTTTTCCGCAAGAACTGTAAAAAAAATGCTCGTATCACTTGCTGTTTGTTGCCGACCTATAGACCTATAGTCGCGGCAGCAGCATATGAATGCATCACGTGCAAAGCAACATTCAGCATCCGGGCCACGCAGCAGCTCCAGCACTAGCTCCACAGCGGCCCCAGTAACGGCACATGCCGTCGTGCAGCTCATTGGGTTGGGTTGCTTGGGGTCTACTGCCTTTTGCAATCACCAGCTACCACCAAATATTCACATTCAGATACTGCGCGCAGCGCATTGGATAGCATACTGCTGCTGCTGCACTGATACTGTATCGCGACGGTGTCGAACACCAAGACAGCATACAGTATTCACATGGCGATTCATATGTTGGATTGAGTATGCTCCAATTTACATCCACTATATGAATTGGCCTTGAAATCTACTTGATTTTGCTACGAACACTGCTTCAATTTGAGGTGAAACAACAAAATCTGCTTTGATTGCCATTTCGCTTTGAGTCGAAGAAGGAAAAGCAAAAGGCAAAAGTTTGCAACAGACCTACAAAGCAAAGCAACGACACAAGACATCTCGACGACAAGATGCTCGGCATTGGCTTGAAACAGAGCGACACACCGCTGCCAGGGCTCCGGCGGCCACTGCAGGAGTTCATCCTGCGCGAGTACGCGAGCGACATCGCCGGCAGCGCCGAAGGAGCTGCGCCGATCGCGACCGCGCTGACGCCGCCGCAGCAGGACGCAGTCGACAAGTTCTTCCAGCTCAAGACCGACGTCGACCTCGTGCGCACGCCGTCGAGCATCTCGCGCCACGTGCTGCTGCGGTACTTTGCGCAGCTCGACTGCTTCGTCGCGCGGTTCCCGTGCGAAGCCGCAGCGACTGGTGTGTCGGCGACGACTGCGGCGAGCAGTGGCCCGGCAGCGCTGCGGCTGCAGTTCACGTGGAACGACTCGTTCTGTCCGCGCAAAAAGATCACGCAGTCGAGCGTGCGGTTCGAGCAAGCGGCCGTGATGTTCAACTACGGCGCGCTCGAGAGCCAGCTCGGCGTGCAGACCGACCGGAGCTCCGCGGACGGGCTCAAGGCAGCGTGCAAGCACTTTATGCTCGCTGCCGGAGCGTTCGCGCGCGTCAAGGACGAGCTCGTGGACCAGTGTCTCGGCGCACGGACGCCCGATACGAGCGCTGAGGGATTGGGATTGCTCACGTACCTCATGCTCGCACAGGCGCAGGCGTGTTTTTACGAGAAAGCGATCAAAGACCAGATGAAAGACGGCATCAAAGCGAAGCTAGCGCACCAGGCGCTCGAGTATTACTTGACGGCGCTGGACTTTAGCAACTCGCCGGCGCTCGCAGGCACGATCGACCGCACGTGGGCGATCCACGTGGCGTTCCAGGTCCACTGCATGAAAGCAGCGACGCAGTATTGGCAGGCGAAAGCGTCGAAAGAGGTCGCACTCACGCGCGGGACGGGCTACGGTGAAGAGATCGCGCGTTTGCAGGCCGCCGACGACGAGTGCCACACCGGCATCAAGATGGCAAATACAAACAAACTGCCAGCGTCGCTGATTGAGTCGGTGCGCGCATTGCAGCGCGTCGTGCGCGAACATTTGCAGACTGCGCAGAAAGACAATGCGAGCGTGTATTTAGAGAACGTCCCGAAGGTTGCAGACTTGCCAGCGATTGGGAAAGCCAGTATGGTCCGGCCGCTGTCCGTCACGAGCGACGAGCTCACGACGGAGCTTGGGAGTGACTTGTTTGACCAGTTTGTCCCCAAGAGCATTTTGCAGCGCGCTGCGAGTGAGAAAGACGCGATCAAGCAGCTGCTTGCAGTCACAACGGAGCGCGTGTCGGAGACGAACGACGCTGCGAAGAGCAAGTTGAATGCATTGGGGCTTCCAGCGTCGATCGAAGCGTTTGAACAGACGAGCGACAATGGGATTCCACTGACGATCTGGCACCGCATTCAACACATCCAAACGACAAACCAGATCTTTGTGCGTGCGGAAATGGGCGTGAACGACGACCCGCAGCACAATACCGTGTCTGCGTTCCTGCAGCATCGGTTGAAAGAGAACCAGCACGCGGCGGACAGAGCGGAGAAGCGATTGCATGCGATCGAGGCGCAACTGAGCGCCGAGGAGATTGACGACAACGTGTGTCGACAGAACTATAGCGCCAAGCGCTGGTCGCGCCCTGCGTCGTCTGCTTTGAACGAGAACTTTCGTGCCGACATTGATCGGTACTATCGACTCGTGCAGGAAGCGAAAAAGTCGGACGACATTGTGCGCGACAAACTCGTTGCGAACGCGCCGTTGCTCGTGCTATTGGCGCAGACGAAAGCGTCGCTTGATCGGCAACTGCCGTTGCTGCAGTCCGACAACTCGAGCTGCCGGAACGAGATTGAAACACTCTCGACGCTGTTGTTGCAACTCGGACGTGCGATCGACGAGAAAGACCAGGTCGTGCGCGACTTTAGTGCGTCGTTTGACAAACTGAACGTTTTGCCGATCCTATTGAGCAGCAACACGAAAGACGCCGCAGCGACCAACGCAGCGCTTGCGACAGAGAGACAGTTTTTCCAGACGCACTTTGTCGACAAGATCGCAACGATCTGTGACGAAGAGCAGGCGCTGCTCATGCGGATTGACGACGCAAACGCACAGTTTGACGCGAAGAAAGCGAGCGACGCGGTCATTCATGCGCGCCAGGCGTTCTTGCAGCGTTTGAGTGACGCCGTCGACGTGTTTGAGCAGCTCGAGTCGCACGTGAAGGAAGGCAGCACGTTCTACGCGGAGCTCCAGGCGCGGATCGACCAGCTGCACCAGACAGTCGCGGACCATTGTGCTGCGCGCGACATTGAGAAGCGCGAGCTGGAGCTGAACATTGCGTCGGACGATGAGATGCGGCAGAACGAAGCGAAGGACGCTGCACTGGCGCAGCAGATGATGGCCAACATGCAGCTGCGCGACGCAAGTGCCGGTGCGACGCAGAGCAGCAGCGACGAGGCATTTGCGCGCCAAATGGCCGGCGGGACGCCGCAGTACTACCCGTCACCACCGCAACAGCAGCAGCAGCAGCAGCAGCAGCAGCAGGCGCCACCAAGTTATGACTTTGCGCGCGCACAAGCCCAGCAGTCGCAGTCTCAACAGCAACAACAACAGCCAAATGGTCACGGATCGATGCCGTACTCGCACCCGTACTCGTACTACCAGCAAGCTGCGAGTAGCAACTCGTCCGCGCCGCCGCCACCTCCAGCGTACGCTGGCTACGCGCCTTCGCAGCAACAGCAGCAGCCGCCACAAGGTCAGATGAACAACTTTTACAACCAGCAGCACCAACAGTATCAGCATTTGCAGCAGGGTCAGCAGAACCCGCAGCAAGGCGGGTATGGTTACTATCAGCAGTACCCAGCGTACCAGCAGCAGGGCTACGGCACAGGCAACACTGGCAACAGCCCACCGAGCGCGCCAAGCGGGAACTCGATCTAGCTGCGACTTGAGCGATAGTCAATTGTGACCTTACCGCAAATGTGCCAAGATGAGTTGAACAGCGATGGTAAATGCAGTAATGTCACTGTCGTAGTGTTTGTTGAATCGTTCGTGCATGGATCTGCACGTGTGCAGCATTTGCTGTGAGGCTGAATTTGGCATGTCAAGATGTGTAAAGAGAGAGAGAAAGAGCGAAAAAGAGAGGAGCAGCGTTGCGAGAAGAAGAAGAGAGATTGAGAGAGAGAGAGAAATTAAACAGATATAAATGATATTATTCATATAAAGCAAGTACGAAAATTCGATACTGTACGAGCATCGAGCATCGAGCATCAAGCATCGATTGCATCCTCCTCGATCGAGGCTCCATGAGCTCAAGCGGTGCTGCACAATCAGGTAGGTGCGCATCGCAACAGTGCAGTTTCTTGCAGCGATATGAAACACACATGGAAGTCTTGTGTGGCGAGGCTGTAATGTGGCAGCGACACTGACGTGAGACGGTGCTTCTTCCGCACAGGCATCGCGTTCCTGCGGCAGACGTTCTCCGATCCGCATTACCTCTCACCAGCCTGTGCGCGCGCAGTGCAGGAGTTCCTTTACAAGGTATGTGTATCGATGTATCTGCACTCTGGCTTCTGTATTGCTCAACCACGCTGTCGTATAGCGGTCGTAGAGCTAGTGTCCACGCACTCAATCCTGTCGCCTGCCGCTGACTCACACTCTTGTTTTTTGTGTGTCTGTCTCTGTCTTCGCCACGTAATGACACTCACAGGTCGACCAGCTGCAGCTCTCAAGTGGCAATGCGCGCTCTGGCTTCGAGCGCGAGTACGTCGCGATCTGCAACAGCATCGACCGTGCGCCGTGGTTCGAAGCAGCACTTACGCCGCAGACGAAGCTCACGAAAGCCAAGAACCGATACACCGACGTGCTGCCGTTCGATCGCACGCGCGTGCATCTACTGAATCCTACAAACGCACCGGCAGGCGACTACATCAACGCAAACTTTGTCGATAGCCACTACATTGCGTGCTGCGCACCGGTCCCGTCTGCGATCTGCGACTTTTGGCACATGGTCTGGGAGTGCGACGTCCACGTGATCCTCATGCTCACAAACTTTGTCGAGCGCGAGCGCCGGAAAGCCGACGTGTATTGGGACACGCGCGGCACTGCTGTGGACTTTCACGGCGTGTTTGTGCAACTCCTGGGTGAAGAGGCCCACCCTGCGTCGCATGGTTTCGTCGTGCGCTCGTTCAAGCTCTGGCGCGTCGATCGCACTGGCGCTGCTGCATCACCGCATCGGATCATCCAGCAGCTGCAGCTTACGATCTGGCCGGATCATGGCGTGCTGCAGGACTTTCGCGTTATTGCACCGATGCTCGAGCTCGTGAACGCGCATCGGCGCGAAGCGTCTGAAGCACTTGGTGTCGATGCGCGCGTTGTCGTGCACTGCAGCGCTGGCATCGGCCGGTCCGGAACGTTCATTGCAATTGACATTTTGCTGCGCGACATGGAGCGCGCGATGATGCGCACGACGATGGGCGACGACATGGGCGACGCGCTGCTCGACGCACTGAATGTCGAGAAAGTGGTCCATCGCATTCGCTCCGAGCGGCCTGGTATGATACAGACACCGGTACGAACGACTGACTCGACAGAGTGTTGCTGCTGCTACGATTGTTTTGCTGCACATTGCGATGTATGTATGGGTGTGGCGTGCTGTATGCAGTGCAGCGGTCTTTGTGTCGTTCCTCGCTCGGTATATTACGACGCTGACTCTCATTCGGATTGGTTTCTTTTGTCGATTACAGGAGCAGTACGAGATGGTGTACCGATATTTAGCAGCAGTTTTAAGCAATTGCCAGCCGTGGTGACACACAGTGTGGCGATCGCTATACCTCGTTCAAAAGTGTCTGTAGCAACCTCGCGTCCAGCGGAATGGACAAGGACGCAAGAAACAAATGTGAGCAACAAAGACAAGACGATGTGGTGTGGCATAAATATTTTTGTTGTATTTGTGGGACGTTTTCTAGTGTTTCTGTGGGGACAAACGGAGAGGAACAGAGCGACCATCGCTCTGCTCGAACCGAGCGACTGCGCCGATAAACGGGCTGGCAGGTGCCGCTCGGGTGGTGGCAATCGGCTGGCAATCTCGTGAACAGGCGCCAACTGCTTAGGATAAGGTGGTTCGTGCTGGCTGCTTCGTAATAGGTTTGGTTTGTGGCCAGATCGAGGTCAACGGCCGGATTCACATGGATGCAGAGGACTTCGCCTTCTTGCCACTCCAATACTTCTTCTCGGACGACGACGACGACTCTTTCGACGACGTGCGCTTGCGCGATGGCTTCGGGAGCCCCGGCGGCAACTGGTCAGCACTTGAACAATAGTTGCCGCGTGGGAGACTATCCGCCAGAGGCGCGGGCGCACTCGGCACCTGCGCTGTCTCGCGAGGACTCTCGTCACAGTCCTTGTGGTGCGACTTCTCGTCGTGGTCAAAGTCGTGCTCGAACGGCGACCGGCCGAGGCTGCCGCCGCACTCGGGCGACGTCACGCACTGCGACGAGTCCATTGGCGACGACACGCTTGTGCTGCTGTGGGGCGGCTGCTCCAAGGTCTCAAATTCCATCTCGGCAAACATCGTCGCCGGACTCTCGACGCGCTTTGGCGGGTGGTACATGTACACGAGCTTCGACAGCCCAGCTGGCAGCACTTGCGTCCGGATGTACGGCTCTGTGTACGCTTCCATCAGGTGTCGCGCCGCATCTACAGGAGCAGCAGCAGGTAGACCCCACAAGAAGACTGTTAAACCTGCCAACACACGCACTCGCACACAGACAGACACACACGCTCACACACATGCAGCAAATACAGCAGCAGTCGAGCAACAGCCACGGCGCACAGAGGCGGCTGTACCTTGCAGAGTGCCATTTGGCGTCGCCAGCACGCTCCACCAGGGAGCGCCAGCCAGAGTGCACAGTCCCTCGGGGACGTAGCTCTCGTAGAGACCCGCTAGATACACCGCCCCAGCTGCCAGCTCGGCTGCTTCCAGCCGCAGACACGCAAGCGTGTACGCGCTGTCGTTCAAGAAGCTCCAAGCGACTTGTTTGATCTTCCCACTCAAAGACTTTACGCCTTCTTCCGTCAAGTTCTGCAACCGCACGACCTTGTCGACCTTCTCGTTGATGTAAATGTACGGATGCGTGAGCGTCAGCTCGTACGCGAGCGCGTGCAGCACGACGCCTTCCATCGAGATGATCTTCCCCGCGACGACCTGCGGGTCGTGCTTCTGGATCGCAAACACCTGGTCTTTCTCAACGACCTTTCGGACCGCAATGTACTCTTTCGCAATGTACCCAATCTTCTTCGGCGCTTCTTCGGCCTTCGATCCGAGCAGCACACAGGCTGCTGCGACGAGGTACTTGTCGTACCGCACGAGCGACTGCCGCATGAAGAACCGGTGGAGGTAGTTGTCTGCGCTGATCTGCGCAAGCTTCGGCAAGTCGAGCGCTTTCGCCATCTTCTCAATAAAGTCACACGCTTTGCGCCGCAAGATCAGCTCGTCGACAAACTTCATGCCATCGCGCTGCGACGGCGTCGACCGGAGCTCCGACTCGGTAAAGAGCCAGTCGTTCGACAGTGCCATGCTGATGCAGTGACTTGTAGAAGCTGTTGAATGTTGAACAGACGATCGGACGCAAGAGGCACAGAGCGAGAAAGGCAAACAAACAAGAGAGCGACAAATGACAGCAACATGATGAGAAAGACCGCCTTGGATTACCATATTGGTGAACATATCGACAAATGTGAGGCCGCGATGGCGCGACGCACCGTTTCGACGCGTGCACACAACAACGACGGTTCGACGTACAAGCGCAAACTGTAGCGACGACTTCAGCGACGACAAAGCAGTCGAGACGATGCAAGCGATCAGGCAAACAAGCGATCGAGCGTGTGCGCCGATCAAAGATACGATGCTGCGGTTTGTAGCTACTTGGTTCGTGCAAACGAGCTGGTACAAACGCGTGCAAGCAAGCGTGGGTTGCTGCGACTTGAGCTTGGGTGTCGCGGCGACACGGCGCGTACGAGGACGTGCGGCACGGGGAGGGACGTCGACGCGTGGAGAAGAGAGAGGGTCGGGCGAACGCGGAGGGGAGGGGGGGTCGTGAAGAGAGGTCGTCGAGCAGGGTCGGTCGATCTACTCTTGTCCTGCTTCGAGGTCGTCGTCGTCCGCTCTTCCTGTGTTGTTGGGCTTCCACGCGTCGTTGTTCTCGAACGCGCCGGAAAGGGGGGGAAAAGAGAAGAAAAACTGGATCTCTCGCTAAATAACCTCAAAACCTCAAATGGACGACAGCCAACGACGATTTTGTTCAATCATGCATCGCGAATTCAAACATTCGTAATTGATTGGATAATGTATTTTTTGTATTTTGATGAGATACACCACTTGTCGCAAGTTGCACATAACGATACAAATAGGAAGTCCTGCTTTTGAATCATGGCTTAATCTGCGATCAACATCACTCAACGGCTATTCAATTGTTATTGTGTTAAAATTGAAACGCCGTTGAGTCATGTAGCGCGTAACGGCCCACATCGCAGTTCTCCTATATAAAAACTGTGGAACTATTTGCAGCAACTTTATTGTTTTCTAACGGATTTGTCTTGCAAAACCTCGCATGCCTTGCACGATCGAGTGACATTTTCTTCATATTACATATATGTAATATGAAGAAAATGTGCAGTACCAATGGTTCACGAAGAACAGAAAAAGAACATGCTTTTTGATGAAAACAGTGGCAGGCGCTTTACAGTACCTCTTTTCAACAATACATTAAACCTCTTTCGAGTTTTGTGAATGATAATCCCATCATTTTTATAAGAAACGTTTTAGTATAAAGACAAACTTAACTATACCAACTTGAAAGGTTCGGACTACAGATTACGAAGTGAACGTTCGATGACTTAGACAATACCGCCTATCGCACGCACACGTGTGTCACAAATACATGTTACACGGCCAAAGAATGTCAATACAAAAACCAAACTTCTTTTGTATTTGTTAATTTTCGTAACAAAACAAGTCAGCTGTATAATAACCAACGACAAGACCATTACAATATATAAAGATAAGGCCTGACGCAAACTGAAGCGACAAGTAACGTTGAATCCTCGACGGTTTTGTTCAATTGTACATGGTCGTATCAAAATTCAAATTTGCAAAGTTTTGTTTCATTTAGTACTTGTGTTTTTTATATGGATGATGTAACAAATTCCATTGCACATTCTCAACAATTTTATTAGATAAAGAATTGTCGTCATTCAGTGAATTTTGTATCAAAATTGATTGTGCTGCAAAATTTATATAAAAAAACTCAATATTTTATGTAAACAAATATAAAGTCAAGTCTATATGAATGCCATTACACGCACATTACAGTACATCGTTAAGAAAAATTGTCTTTGCCAAGACAAAGGTTCGGACTACACATTAAATAGTGTTTGTTTACTGACGATGAATACGGCTTGTGCAATACAGGCAACACGACCTATCGCACGGATATGTGTGTCTCAACTAAATATTTATCACATACTCCACGGTTAATTTTGTCAATTTAAGAGCCAAATTTGTATAGTTACTCACACCTGTACACCACGAAACATAAGCCCACTTTGTCCGTCCCCAATTTACGATGCTTTTTATGGACCACTTATCATACCTAAATACCAAATGTTAATGTTAAATTTTGAGTATGTCAAAAGGTAACTCAATAAAAAGTGTCAGTTTAAAACGACGAATAATACCGTTAGTACGGTTTATGTATGATTGGTGATTTGATTCACTACAATACATTAAATCGACTTAACAATAATAATGTACACGTTAAGATGAATCGTCAACTAGGTATCGACATCACAGACGTGGAAGTCTATGTACGATATTAACATTTTGTGCGTGGTGTGGGTGGTATAAAATATTGACGTTGACACATCACGCTGCGGAACGACGAGATTAATCGTTTGTATCTGAATAGAAATATATACATACAAATATACATATGCCATAACATATGGTCATTACATCAAAGTTAATTATTCAATTTGAGCACATGCCAGAACAAATATCATGTCAGCCCATATTATAAAGAAGCGAAATAATACTTCGTTACAATAGCTCGCATCAATATTAACACCTTCATTATTTGATGGCACGTATCAAAATTACGTTACAGTAGCTCGTATTTCCATACAATTGATGTATTAGAGCGACATCAACTTAGCCATTTGCGAAAAGCAGTTCAAACTTGTTTCGTTCAAGTATCAATGATTGCCATATCATGTTTACATGGAGAGAGATATGTTCGACAGTGAGAGAGGTAGATTTTAATGCTTGTGATTGGTCAAGTTTTCGCGACTGGTAGCTACCAAGTTGCGCAAACTTGACAATCAAAACACAAGCAAAATAATGTAAACAGTACGAGGTATACACGAAAATAACATCAATTGAAAACTCGAACGGTTGCAAAACTATAGATGCTTCTGCGATTCTCCTACTGTACATGCTTTCTCACATCGCACAGTGTAATCTACGGCACGAAACTTCACGCCTTGCGGCGGCTATAGCACTTCATTGCTCGTCCACACAACGCTCGGCACCGAATTTTGCGTTCTGCTAAATATATATCTTTGCATTTGCAATTGGTCTCAAAATATTTGGCCCACTCTATTGTTTGACTTATTTGGACACGGTTCGCGTTACAAAATAGCTTTTCATAGTTGGCTTGATGCTCGCCGCGACTCATAAAAACATGTCCGATCGGTCGGAAACATACTTTGCACATGACTATTTCACTTTCCAAAAGTGTATTTCCGACGCTAGCGAAATACAATTAGCAAAATTCCTTCATGTCCGTACGACACTCGGAAATGATACTTATAATATGTAACCCTAGTTACCAGCATGGAGCAATACAAGTTTGTTCGTAACGTTATGTAAACGCACCTTTCTTTACGAGTCACAACGTACGAGAAAGGCTGTGGACGACAAAGACTAATGGCAAATTTAAACTCGCTGCGCTTTCTTATTCGGTATGCGCTTTTGAGAAAGAGAGTATTCCAGTCTTTAACAAACGTTTTAGGTACCTGTTCGTATGTTCGCGACCTTGCTGTCAAGATGGACTGAGTCGCTGCGATGAACACTGGCAGATTCAGCTGCTGAGAAATGTACTGCGCCATCTTTCATAATACATATTTCTTTAAAAGGCATATTTATCACTTCATCTTTTGAAAAGTTCATCATTATAATCGTTATTTAAGAGTTGTGTTTGCCGCAACAAAATCGACTGAAACGCCAATAGAAGTCGACATGGCCCCAGCAGTAGAAGGGAGGCCCTCGGTTGCACAAAAAACACTCACTCCCAGTTTTGTTGCAAACAAAACGCGTTTTGTTGTCGCAGTCGTATTTGGTACCAGGCATGACGCTAAAAGGCAAATAAAATGATTAAAGAAGATGTAGAAACATAACCCGATATTGATATATCGTCGCGAACATAACAAATAAGCTGTTAATTGCATATAGGAAACTTTTAGTAGAAAGAAATTTGTTGCACATGTCACACTTCGATATATCATTGCACAAGCGAGTCGAGGAGTAGAAAAAGTGTATAAATCATTCACATATCTTTCGGTGAGCTTAATTTAGCGAATGAGAAGGCAATGGTGTGCATGTTTTAAGTGATCGATAAGACAAAATGTACTTAAGTGAGCAGCATTATTCACTATTCGCGACGTATTCACCAGTCTGTAACAGTAAGCTTTAAAAATAGATTAAAATGTACTATCGCTGTAGCCCAGAGGTTGCTACATTTCACAATTGAACTATTTAGCCGGATATCCATCGTATTCGAAACGATTAAAAATTGAAGTATAAATGTTGCGTATTTGCGATGTAGTTTTTTCGAAAATACAAATTTTTGTGCTGTAGTTTTCTGCATTCATGTCTAACGATACGCTTAGCGTGGAAAATAGGAAGGGTTTCAAAGAGTATAGGATATGTATGTCAGAAATATTTCTGAGATGTGATAATCATAACAAGTGGCAGAATAGAAACACATATCAATAACGCGGGGTAAATTTCGGACAAAAATTGATCAATCGGCATGCAGAAAAACACAAATTTTATACAAATCAGTTACGAAGGTAGAACAAATCATCATTCGCTGTATATTGAACATTGCGACTCATATCTATATTTTTCATACTTACGTTGTTCCTACACAACTCAGACGCGAGAAAAAGAAGGCACGGAATACAATATGTTTATGTGTTCTTGACAAATTTCAAGTCCATCAACGTCGAAACCTACAAAATTATCTCTTAATGAAAAACTACTTTGCGAAGTAATCTACGCTTATTTTTTGAACAGAATGCTTGTAGTTAAAGACAAAGAATTGTAGTGTACTCAATAAGTGTTACTATGGCATCCAGGTTTGAAAGCATAATAGGTTAGTGACATTTTTCCGTTCAATTACGACATTCAGTAGAGCATGCGTGCATCATAGTATCGATTAAGTACTTTTAATTGTGCGTTTAATAATTTATATATATGTCGGTAGGTATTCTGCATAAGTTGCACCTATTGCTTATTCGCCGAAAGTGCAATCGAACTTTACAGCAAAGCTACCGCTTCACGTTATTAATATATTTTCCGATAGTGGAATTGATCCGGCAACGAAACGAACGCTGGCGTCACTACCAAAAAAGAGAATTTCAAACTGCTGTCTTACTGTAAGCTACAAGTCACATTTGTACATCCAATATATAGCGGTCGCATTAAAAATGATTAACACCACATACAATCGGTGGTTTGTATTCGGTTGAGTTGATTTGATAAGATTTTGTGTGCCTGCATTAGGATTGCTCTAAACTGAAAATACAAGCATACCTATCAATAATATTATCTAACATTAAGCTGAATTTTGACATGTGGTAGAGATGGGCTTAAGGTCGCATGGCACTGCAAACGCGGAAGCAAAATTAATATTTGATGTATTATTATTTTATGTGTGTGCGGCGGCTTGGACTGATGTCACAGCGGCATGTTCCCCATGCTGTATTGTAATGCACACGAATGTTGTGCTTGTTCTTTTTGGATTAACAGAATGTAGCTTCACATATTTATTCTTAAACGGATCTGGGGATGCTTATTTGTACTGTCTACTCTGTATGTGAACATCAGCTTTACAAGCGATTGTGCATATTACCTTTTTACATGATACCACAGAAACATGTAAATAATATGTTTATGATTTAGCCGAAACACACAGACATCCGTTGTGTGTAGTATTGCACAATTCATCCCTTGTCACTGCGATGTGATTTGACTGCTCTCGAAGATACTTCTGCAGGAACTTCGACTATTTACTATCATTGATGGAATCAAGAGAGATTTGCGTAACAATAATAGATATGTATGGTGCAATGCAAGTACAGAAGCGAGTCGAATATTTGATATGGTATAAATTTGCCGGAATAAATCGAGCATCGGCCTCAGAAATTCAATGATTTAGTGTGATTGGAAATGCAATCGCATTGTTGACGAAAAGAGGTATTTATTTCCTTGACAACCGATTGCTCATCGATATAAACGCTCTTGTGCGTGCGCTTAATTTATCTAGTTGGATCAAACAGGTGTCCTCAGTTTTAATTGTAAAGTGCAGCTCTTGCAACGCACATGCTGCGTTTTGAGCGAGCACATACATTCACATAATCAATGCTCGTCATAGTGTACGCTCGTATCGATTAAATGCAATCACATCGGACAGATAGGGTGAATCAAGCTCGTACATCATTTGATCTTGGACTTTGAAAGTAAAGTGGTAGGACCAAAATACAGTATGCGCAAAAATGCCATCGATCAAACAAGCATGTAGCATCGAATGTTTGTGTACGACACGAAGCACGATATGCGTCGCAGCTACGGCATCTAGTACTTTATTGTACCCTGATCGTGCAAACATGATACAGCCAGTTTACACTGAGTTTCGGTTGCTCTATTTTCACTTACTGGTAGCATTCGATATTGATATTATAGACTAGTATTATACGTAAGTGTGATTATGATTATTGGTATTCTTTTATATAAGTGTTTACGTAATAAGGCGATATTGTTGCTCAATTCAAATGACAATCGTGCCATTGAATTTAGTACAAAAACACGGGAAACAGGTTTAACTACAACGAGGGAGTAGATAAAATAATGTCTTGGTATATGCAATAAGTATCTCGACTGTCAGTGAACGTTACAAGCTGAACTCCAACGGAGATTTTCCAGCGGCATTAATGTGGACCGTAATGCTTCAAAACGGGAGCATTGCATTCGAAATACACAGCACACAACGACAATAGTGCACTATCTGCGGTGCCGATGCACACAAACATATTGGCGCTCGAACGCATAAACGTGGTGCTGTGCCGTCAAGATGGTATAAGTGTGCGTTTCACAACTGCTCTCTCTCCACAGTATCGCCTCCGCGTTTGCGAGCAACGACATTTGTTGTACGTGGTGTGTGCCAAATCGTTTACTATAATTTGTTTGAAAAATCGAATACTTTGTGCAACCAACAGTAAAATACATCTTACATCCTTGTAAAATTGAAGTTGTAATGGTCAAATTATATAAACTGCAAGTGCAGAGGTAAGACGTTAAAATCTGTGCCGGTAGAAAAATCCCCAATTGTGGCACACACACCAATAGGGATAGTATTTCTATATACAGCACAACACGTCAACACAGGTTTGATGCGAAGAGGTGTGTCCTAAGTTCCATTGAGGATCTATCACTATACAGTTATCTTATTTAAACAAAAAATGACGAATGTAATACATTTCATAGATTGTTATTAGTGCATTTGACAATGACTGTTGACAACTTGTTTTTGAGAGTGATTAGCAATTAATGAAGCAGAATCGCGTGATCATGGGGGTGGACTAAATGGTATGATCTAAGGTATTGACATATTGTATTAAACGATACTGTAGCACTATATGTTATGGTAAAATATATTTCGTAATGTTGCTGCCACCTAAAAAGCTGGCGTATATTCTTTCTAAACGATTGCGTTATACATTGGATAATGAATTTCGCAAAGCATACAGATTTTACATTAATTTTATTGTACATTGCATAGTTGATGCTAGCGTTTCACAAATACAGTTTAACTTCAAAGCGTTGCACACGAAAGGTAGATAATTTTCGTTTGGTGGTTATGGTTTGTGGATCGTGGTATAAACATACATGATAATCAATAATTGTAATGGGACTCAAACCAGTCCTGCTTATCGCGTAAGCGAACAGCTAAACGGCACTGATCCCGTGTATTGAGGAAGCGCTGACTTTGGCAAAAAAAACTCTCACTAGGAGAGCCGATTGCCTTAGCCGAGCTGGTCTTGAGCCGACGGTCTCAGAGAGAGAGAGAGGAGCGGAGGCGACTTGTGTGCTTGATGGTAAAATTGCAACTGAATTGAAAAGATGTTGTGATTACTGCGCTAACCCTAATGCACCTGAAAGACTCCTAGAGGTTTTACTACTAAAACCTCATGCCTGCATATAAAACCTACTATCCTGATATAAAAACTTGAGTACCTTGAGGCTCAACTTACCGACCTTGAACTTGAAATCTGACTAGAAGATTCCCTGCGACATGATTGGCCGAAGCCCCTCACTTGAACCCAGACGATGACGCTCGACGCGTCACTCGTCGTGTTTCCTCAAGAATACTTAAGATTTAGGAACCATCATTTCGGGCATGATTACTACATGTCCTATGACATCATCCAATGACGTCACCAGTGCACATGGGTATCGGAAGTATTCACCGGTATCATACCTGAAACTGCCACCCATGGGGCATTAAGATGTGATGTGTACCACACATATCAACATCCATGTAATGGCCCATTCTCTTAAGGTTCGACATTGTCGATCCTTAAATGGTCATTCTAGTAAATTCTGGAACGTTCTAGGTTTATCTCCATTTTTTAAGATTCTCCTTGACCACACTTGAAATTTCTATGAACCCGAGCATGATTACGCTAATCATCACTCTGACATGATTACGCTCCCTCATGTCGCACCGCGAAGTGGACAGAGTCACACGGCCGTATCATGTTCAAGGCGCAAGGCTCCCCGCCTACAGCACTTGATCTCATTCGGCAATTTGCCACCAACCTGACAAGTGTTCGACGCAAACCCGCAAGTGGGAACGTCCCAAGCCAGCCACTCCGTGAACCCTTCGCTGTTGCCCCACGCTCCGTGGCAAAGCTCCAAACGAGCGGGCTGCAGCAAGGTTAACCACGTACTTGTGTTCTGGAAGTGTACGGTCATCCGTGCACGGGGCGTTCCAGTCTTTAACACCAAGTCACTTGGGCAAAGCCAGAATTGCCAGACTGTCAAAGA
>JAADXH010000376.1:0-24646 GCA_023337595.1 Globisporangium camurandrum
CGCACTCGGTTCTACGAGAGACTACAGCTGCACGTCGCCATGGCGTTGTGGGGCAATGTCCGCGTCGACTGGCGAGTCGCAAGCGCTGCAGCTGCCGCTTGGTGTGGCAGCGTCACGCGGAGCTGGCCGCGCACGGTGCCTGCTGCTTTGCCGTAGCGTGTTATTGGTATGTCAAACGGGACAGACTGTGGCGCTGTTGTATGTAGCCGACAGAAGCGATCGAGCGAGAGCGTTGCGACACCAAGGACGTCGTCAGCAGACGTCGTGTCGTAGTCCATGAGCAGCAGCACGAGGTGCACGAGCGAGACGTCCGTTGCAGTGTCACACAGCACGCGGAGCTTCGGGACTTGGTCGTCACGCCACCTAATGAGCGAGCAACGAGCAAGCAACGAGCGAGTGAGATGCACAGCAGCCAATGACTGAGGGGGGGTTAGTGAGCAAACGTACGATGGCGAGAGCGTGTTCATGATCGTCGTAGTCGACGGATGGCTCCCAGAGCTCTCGACCTGGAGCGCAGCGCTCGGGACCGAGTAGAACTTGATCTAATCCGCACAGTATACACAGCGTAGCGTCAGCGTGTATTTGCCACATCATCACTGACGTCTCTGGACGTCGTACATAAGGGTCACTGAGGCCCGTCATGTCCATGCCCAGCAAGTCAGTTGCTGTAAGCTCCGTGATCTCGACGAGCGTCGTTTGCTGCTCCTGTTGCTGCTGCTGTTGCTGTACACTCAAAGAGTCGAGTACTCGAACGGGCAACGTCGTGCGCACTGCAAACTCTGCGACGACAGGTTTGTGGTCACTTGACGAAATCGACTCGATGCACGCGAAGCGCTCGAGCGTCAAGTGCGCACGCCGTCCAGGCAGCGACGTATGCAGCACGCGGTCACAGTACGACGGAATTCGTTGTGGCTGTTTGTAAGTTAATGCAAGCAACGCAGCAGCAGCGGAGAAGGAGAAGGAAAAATAATACATGCATTATGTGTCGACTATATCAACCATCACCCACGCGGTTGCACAACACGTACGTACGTACGTTGTACTCATCAGCTGCGTGGCGAATGCGCTTGAATGTCGGCGGGAAGAGCGCTGGCGGGAGCGTCCAGCCAGCGAGCGCTTTGCGCGCGTCGACTTGAGCTCGGAGCTGGTCGTTCGCGTTCAAGACGTCCCATTGTTTGGCACGCACGAGCGCAAGCACCTCGGCGACGTGCTGCTCAAACGTCCGGTCCACAACACGGGGCTTCGTGTAGCTCAGGTCGACGCGGTAGTTGAGGTCTCCAAACCAGAAGCAGTGGTCGAACTGATGCTCGAGCGACACTTTCTTGAGCCCAAACGTACTCGCACTGAGGATGCTCGCGCACTGCGTTGAGTAGCGCATGCATTGTAGTATTTAGTATACATCCATTGTGGCCACACCTACACAGCACAGCCGGTGTGCCGACACATGCGAGTGTGTCCGTACATCGCTGTTGCGCTTGTCGAGGAACTTTTGGTCCTGATGCGCCGCGAGGTGACAGCTCACAAAACACAGCGACGTGTCCTGGACGACGAGCTTGAGCACCAGACCGCCCTGTGGGGTGTGGTGCACCGATTGCACACGTCAGTAACAATGGCAGTATGCATGCGTGAGCACCCCACACAGCGAACTAGAGCTTGCACCACGCTGTCGACATGCTGGTATGACAAGCAAGGCGTCCATCACACGCATACACACTCACCTTGTTGCCAAGGACGCTACCGAGACCTGTTGGGACCGACAGCTTCTCGACACTCGTGACTGCGTGGCGCGTATGGACGTAGAGAAACAGCCGCATCTCCATGAGTTCGACCTTTCCCGCAAGCACGTATCGATCGCCGACGTGCATGTTGAGCTGCCGATGGAACGAATAGTCGAGAACGTCTGCGACCGAGTCGCGCAGGTTCGTACTCACTTGGCGCACAAGCTTCGAGACTTTGCGCATCGACTTTTTCGTGCGCGACCGTTTGATGATCACGTCTCCATTACTTGCTGCCGATGCGTTCGCATTCGCACTCGTGTTCACGTTTAATTCGCTCTGGCCATTAGTGTGTGGACAGGACTGTGGCGATTTTTGTGAAGCGTCATGATCGTCGTCCTGGACGGAGCGTTGCGCGTCAGTAAGCACTGTAGTGAGCTCAGCGTCATCTAAACTGTTGTCGCGATCGTGCCCCTCGTCTTCGTCGCAGTAGAGATCGTCGTTGTCGCTGTCGCACTCGCACCGTGATGGCGTTCCATCGCCGCACGCGTTAGCGTCCGTTGCGTCGCTGCATGCAGACGCTGGTGGATACGTGGCGCTGCTGCTCCCGCAGGTTTCATCGACGCTGTCGTCAACTGGAACAACTTCCGAGCTCGGTGTCTTTTCGCGATAGCTGCTCTCCTGGAGCCCAATCGCAATCACGTCAAAGTCACCACCGCCCTCTGGGATCCACTCGCTGATCGTCTGTGGGTGCCTCGGTGGCATCGCGTTACCAACGTTCCAGGACGCAACGAGGATCTTGAGTGGTGGGTGATTTGAAGTCGTGGCGACATGCACTGCAGTCGCTGTATTCGTGCTGACAGCATCTTTTGTTGCAGCAGCGCTTGATGGTCGCGGGAGTGGGAAGAACGATGTGCGGCGACGAGCAGATGACTGTTTACGGGTCCCTGTTGTCGGTGCGGGCGCGGGCGAGCTCGATGAGCCGCTCGTTAAGCCGCGCTCGTCGTCTGCACTCACAGCTGCCGCCTCTATCGCGACGTGAACCTGCTCCGACTGCACGTGTGCGTACTCGTCGTCCATTTTGATGGTAATGTTTTGGTTGACCATTTTCACGCGTCGTTTCGATACGCTGCAACAAACAATTAGCAGGCGTAATATTAATATTTAAGTTTTGGTTGGTCAAACTGCTACCTTGCACATCAACCAGCAAAGGACGTCACCGGCAAAAAAATGCTGTACTTTCGTCGCGTCCGCGCGGCGCTACAGACGTCTGCTGCGTCATGCAATAGCAGTTATGGCCCGCTATTGCTGCAACGCCGCACTCGTGCATTCCACTCGCTCGGTATAAACGAAGAGCTCACGCATCGGCTTGCGGAGCGCGGCATGCACGAGCCGACTGCTGCGCAACAGCAGGTGCGTCAATATGCAATGCGCATGGTCATTTGCATCCTGTTGTGTCTTTCTATCTGTACGGTTTGCATACACTGACACAACTGCAATGTTGACGCCGCAGGCGATTCCTGCGATCCTACGTCGTGACGATGTCGTGATTGCAGCCGAGACAGGTGGTGGCAAGACACTCGCGTACGTGCTGCCGCTGCTCGAGCAGCTCCGTGCAGCGCCACTGGCTGCCAGCAGCACGCGCCGACCCGTTGCACTCATACTCACAACGTCCCAGGAGCTCGTTCAGCAAGTCGCACGCGTCGTCACGGCGCTTGCACCCGAGCTCGCGCGCCACGTCGTGAGTCTGTCATCGACGAATCAATCGCTGAGCCGCAGCAGCCGCGGCGTCGCGGTCGTGATTGCAACGCCACGCTCACTGCTGCGCGCAAGTCGACCCAAGGACTTTGCGTTCACGCGCACGGTCGTGCTCGACGAAGCCGACATGCTGCTGTCCGGCGGGTTTGAACGCGACACGAAGCAGATCCTCGCAACGATCCGGAACCAGCCGCTGCTGCTTGCGATGCTGAACGACGTCGCACTTGTGCAGCAGTCCAAGACGCACAACGCCAGTTCAGACGACAGCGGCAACAGCAGCAGTGACGACGACGAGGATGACGACGAGCCGATCGACCATACGACGATCTCGACTGAGCAGCGCCAGACGATCTTCAGTGCCATATCCTCTTTTACTGACTCTGTGGACAGTATCTACGCTGTGTGGTTAAGTTCCTGCAACATGCACCTCGTATCCTTGACCACTTGAGTCGTCTCTCTCTCTCTCTCTCTCTTTCTCTTTCTGGAACTGTACGCAACGCTCCCTGACTACGGCAAGCGGTCCGTGCGGCAGTTCATCGACTACAAGTTCCCGTCAGCGCACGTCGCACTCACGCCCGTACGTTTCTTTTTTTGGTGTACGCAATCGACATGACGGAGTGCTGTGCTGCTGGACTGACAAACGGGACGTGCATTGCACACGCGTACATCGCTAGGACTTTCAACGGACGCTCCCTCAACTGGACGTGCATTTTCTCGACCTCGATGCACATAGCGCATCGCGAACAATTCTCCCGTCGTCCAACAACGTTGTCGACATTGACGCCGACAGCGATCCACTCACTGCGGCGCGCCATGCGCTCGTGTGGGACGTACTAGGCGACACGCGCCAGCCGCCAGTGAATACGCTTGTGTTTGCGAATTCGATCGCAAGCGCCGACGCGCTCGTCGCGTTCTTAGAAGCACAGACAGCGAAGAACGATGCTGCGTCATTCCCTCAACGCATTCTGACGTTCCACAAAGCGATCGATCGCGACGAGCGGCTCCAAGTGCTTGCTGCGCTTGCCGATCCACAGGCGCACGTCGTTGTCGTGTGTACGGACATTGCAGCGCGTGGTCTCGATACGATCCATGTCCACCACGTTGTCCAGATGGACTTTGCAACCGACGTCGTGAGCTACGTCCATCGCATTGGTCGCACGGCGCGCGCGGGGGCTCCAGGACGCGGTGCGTTGTGCATAGATAGCGTATACACGCCATTATGCGCTTGTTGACTGATCGATCGATTGCGCGTAGTGACGAACATTGTATCGAGTGCAAATGCGCTCGTGCTCGACAAGATCCGCGCTGCTGGAGCTGCGTCACTGGACGGTGCGTTCAGCCGCAAACGGAGTCTGCGGAAGAAAGCAAAGAAGCTCCAGCGCGACGAGCGTTCGTAGTAAAGTTGGCTTTTAATGATGTTTGGAAAGCAGCAGTGAGCGAAGACGAATGTGAAATCGATATGGTGATGGAAGTTCGTGAGGCGAATAGCGCTGCGTTGAGACGATGTGATGGTCGTAGCGACATACTGATATTATATGACTACAAGCCAAGCCAGACGACAAACTGTACTTATTCAGGATATTGAATTTGTCCACTTCGTGTCCCTAGATTAGGAAAAATGCTTGGGTACTATTTTAGAAACAGCTCATGAAGCGTCGCAAGCAACGACTTGCACACAACAAAGACAGACAGCGAAGGCGAACGACCACGACAGCACGCGCGGTGCACGCGACGTAGATACAGACACACCAGAGATACGCGCAATGGCTGAGATGCGCGAGCTGAGACTGCGTCGCGTGATCGGCTACAATGGTACCACTGTCCATCCGATCACTATTGATGTATCCATCTGTGTGCGTGCGTGGGTCGTTTTGTGTGTCCAATCTGACTCATTTACGTCCTTTACGCCCCCTCCTTATGAACCATGCGGACGCCACTAGGCACGTTCCTCAACACGCTGATCTACACGACTGACGGCAAGTACCTCGTGTACTCGCTCGGCCTCGCAGTCGTGATCCGCGACTTGCGCACGAGTGCACAGGCGTTTCTACGCGGCCACACGGACGTGATCACGTGCCTCGCTGTCTCGAACGACGGTACGCGGCTTGCGTCTGGACAGCAATCAAAGAGCCGCGGAAACAAAGCACCTGTGATTGTCTGGGACCTCGACCGTGCGACAGCAAACATGGCGAAGCAGACCGACCAGAGTGCATGTGCTGTCTTTCGCCTCGTGCTGCACATGGGCAAAGTCCAGGACCTCGCGTTCTCGGCGCGCGACAGCTACTTGTTTACGGTCGGCGGCCAGGACGACAATGCGCTCGTGTGCTGGAACATGGCGAACGGCGAGCCGATCTGCGGGACGCCATCGGGCGACGACTCGACGCTCGTGGTCGCAGCGTTCCACCAGTCGGCAAACGACGACTTGCTCGTCACGGGCGGGAACTACGCAATTGCGGTCTGGCGCGTCGACACGAAGCACCGGAAGCTCCACTCACTGCGTGCGAACGTCGGGAGCCTCAAGCGCATCGTCACATGCATTGGCGTCTCGCCGGACGACCGCGTCGCGTACTGCGGCACGAAGACAGGCGACTTGCTCGAAGTCATTCTCGAGTGCGACCTCACGAAACCGAACTGCATGTTCCCGCCCGTTGGGACGCAGAAGCCGCGCTACAGTCGCACGACGAAAGAGCGCTTTAGTCAAGGCATCAACACGATCGTCGTGCACGACAACGAAGAGAACAAACGCTTCGTGCTGCTCGGCGCAGGCGACGGGACGCTCGCGAGTCTCCGGATCGGCACCGTCCGTGACGCAGCATCGCAGTCGACGCCGATCCCGACCGACAGCGTTACGAAGCTTGTCGGTGGCATCACGTCCGTGTCTGAGGGAAAACACGGCGACTTTTACGCGGGAACGAACCAGTCGAACATCTACCACTTTGAGCTTACAGCCAGCGCCGCGTCGTCGTCGTCATCGTCGACCAGCGACAGCGTCCGCGCCGAGCTCCGGTCGACGTGTCACTACAGTGCGATCCACGACATCGTGTTTCCGCAGTCGCCAGAGCGTAGCGATGACGAGAACGCGCACTTATTTGTCACGTGCTCGAAGACCGACATACGAATCTGGAACGCCCGCAAAGGCCAAGAGATTCTCCGCATCCAAGTCCCAAACCTCGTGTGCAACTGCATTGCGCTCACGCCAGACGGCAGCGTGATCGTCAGTGGCTGGGACGACGGCAAAGTCCGTGCGTTCTACCCCGAGAGCGGGAAGCTCAAGTTTGTGATCCAGGACGCACACAACGAATCGGTGACTGCGATCGCCGTCTGTGCGTCGACGATGCACTCGGCGAGAGACTGGCGCCTCCTCACGGGCGGCCACGATGGCCGCGTCCGCGTGTGGCGCATCACGGCGGCGCGGCAGACGATGGAGGCGTCGCTGAAGGAGCATCGGGGTCCGGTGAATGCGATCCAGGTCACGAGTGACTGCAGCGCGTGCGTGAGTGCATCGTCGGACGGGTCGTGCATCGTGTGGAACCTTGAGACGTTTGTGCGGACGCAGGCGATGTTTGCGTCCACGGTCTTCCGTCGCATTCTGTACCACCCGGACGAGAGCCAGTTGATCACGTGTGGCTCGGACCGCCGCATCACATACTTTGATGCGTTCGATAGTGAAGCAATTCGTGTGTTGGACGAAGCCGCGGACGGCGAGATGCTCGCGATGGACATGGAGCGATCGGGCACAGTGTTTGTCACTGGCGGTCGCGACGGCGTCCTCAAGGTCTGGCACTACGACAATGGCGAGCCGATCGCTGTCGGTCGCGGCCACAGTGAGTCGATCCACGCCGTCAAGATCGCCCCGGATCGCAAAGAGATCGTGACCGTTGGCTCAGAAGGTGCAATTATGGTCTGGGAGGTCGGCGATCTGCTGCAAACGTAAGAGACGTAGATGGTCGTGGGGATGAGGAGGAAGATGAGAGTAAGGATTACTAGGAAGAGAAGGACGACGAGGATTAAGGAAACGAGGAGCGCACTCAGTAGCAAGCAACAACGTAGGAGGTACTGAAAGCATTGTCGCTTCCAGACCAAGCAGATCGGAGCGTTTGTTGTTGTTTATATCCACACACTCTTTCAGTCTCTGTCTCATCTTCCTGTTTTTGTATCGACTCGTAGTCTCCCCACCTGGGCCGCAACTACCATCTCACTCGCCCTCTGCACAGCTCTGCATAAACTGTGGTAACGTCGACTGCTCGCGTGTACTACTCTAGTCCTTAAATACGCACACGACGCGTTCGTTCATCGCCACGTCGATAGTCCGTTCTGCAGCACGTCGTTTGCATCAAACGACTCGGTCCGCGTTGTCGTCGTTGACGCTGCGGTCGACGCTGCCAGATCGATGCGCGACCGCAAGTGCGACGCTGACAGCGCCTGCTTGGGCTTGCAGCGCATACAAAACTGCGCATTTGGGTCGCGTGCGCGCACCGACGCACAGAACGCGCAGCTCGGTGGCGCCGCAGCAGGTACAGCAGCAGGCGCTGCAGTAGCTTTCGTAGACGAGCCAGTTGATGCTACTGGAGCGGCGGTTGTAGTGCTAGCGCTTCGCTGCAACGTCGCGTCCGCAACGCGCGTTGTTGCTGCCGAGCGCTTTGCCTCTGAGAGAGAGAGAGAGAGATGTGAGTATCGACTGTAGCAATCCCGTCCAGTCCGTGACAAAAAACACCACGCACCGTCGTCACTGATCTCCATGTCGTCGGCACTGCCGCTTGTGCCAGTGGTCGTACTCGCGCTTTGGTCGGTGGATGCTGTTGTGGTTGCTGCAACGGGTGAGAACGACGCGCCGTCGACTGGACTCGCAAACGAATCATTACGTGGTCGTGTGACAGTTGCATCCGGCGTGTCGACGATCTCACTCACTGCTGCCGATGGTCGCACTGCTGCCGACGTTGTTGTTGACGTTGTCGACGTTGTTGTCGACGTTGTTGTCGACACGGCGATCGCAGTCGCAGCGCTACTCCCAGGCGCCGGTGCTGATGCTGCTGCCGCAGTCGACCGTGCTATAGTAGGCGCGCTGCTATGCCCACTACCACCACCACTGCGCATCGTTCTGCTGGCAGCACTGACAGTCGACGTCGCGCTGTCACTCCGCCGTCCTCGACTCGCTGTTGTTGCTGGTGTCGCAGTGCGCTCCGCCATCGCTGCGGTCGCGGACCCAAGGACCGCGCGCTGTTCGCGGTCGGTCTCCCCACGGAGCGTCAAGCCCAATAGAAACTGCATCGCATTCTCTGCTGCAACGCGATACGCTTCGCGCTTCTCCGCATGGCTGCCGCTCCCAATCTCGACCGTGCCGGCGCTAAACGCCCAGTGATGCCGCGTCGCGCCACGCAAGTACGTCGTCTGGCGCTCGATCGGGAGCTCGTCCCACGAGACGTACTTGATGCCGTTCCACATGCGCACGAACGATTCGCTGTGTAGCGCACGCGCACCGAGCGCGCGCACGGCTTTCGTATAAACGCGGTGCGCGTCTTCAATCAGCTTCCGCCACGCACGTCCTTGGTTCAGCAGCGCTTCCAACACGCGGCGGTAGAGCTCGACGGTCGATCCGCCCGTGAGCGCCAACCACACGTAGCTGTCGCTATTGCTGCTGCTGTTGCTTGCACTACCAGCGCCAGTACCAGCAGACGCCGTCACGACGGCTTGGCCATCGGCGACGGTGATCTCGAGCCGCCCGCGCGTCAAATCGTGGACGCGCTTCGCGTAATCCAGATAGAATCGCATCTTGCGCGCCTTTGTCGTCTTGTTCACGACTGCGCCGAGTGCGAATGGAAAGAAGCTCGCAATGCGCGTCACGAGGTCCGGAACGAACGCATCGTGGCGCGAAAACATCGATGGCGCGATCTCTGGGAACGCTGGTGTCGTCGTCGGTGGTAAAGCAGCGTCGGTCGATGCGACTGGCGCTGATGGTGTTGTTGCAGGTGTTGCAGATGATGCAGATTGCCGCGTTGAATAGTCTCGATCCGTTTGAGCAGCAGCAGTAGCAACGTCACTATTGTTGTTGTGGTACCGCGACAACGACGATGATGATGATGGTGGGTGATGGGGGTGCGGGTTGTAGTGACCAGCAGCACTGGAGGACGACGACTGCGGCGGATACTGCGACGACGTCGACGCTGTTTCGTACGACGCATGTTGTGGATACTCGCGCTCTCGACTGTGGCTGTGATTGCTGTGATTGTTGTGGCTGTGGGCCTGCTGGTCGTGTGCGTATCGGTCCCCTGTCCAATTACTGCTGCTGCTGCTGCTGCCGCTGTTCTCGCGGTGGTGGTGGTGGTGATTGTACGACGCTGCTGAATGGTTATTGGTATTGTTATCGTTATTGGTATTGCTATTGCTGTAGTGCGCATCGTTCGTGTGTCGATAGGCGTCGGTTGCAGCAGCAGCCGCTGCAGGTGGATCGCTGTGGCTTTGCATCAACGTCCGTTCGCGTGTTGGTGGCAGCGGTAGCAGCATGGACGCACTGGATGACGCTGCTGTTGTCGATAGATCCGACGCCGAGCGCGCCAAGAGGGACGACGATGGCGGTGGCGACAATGCGCTGGCGTCGTTAGCAGCTGCGCGGACGCGTGGATCTTGCGGTTTGCGCCGCGTCAAGTAGTCGGACGCAGAGATCGTGCGCTTTGCCAGCGACGCTGCTGCTGGTGCTGCAGGCAATTCTGTCGGCTGCTGTTGCGTCGTTTGTGCGTTCGATGGAGGCGGATACGCTGGCGGCAATGGCAGCGGGAGCGGTGGTTGTGCGGCTGCGGCCAATGCTGACGCTGTTGTTGTTGTCGATGGCGGTGTGACGCGCGCCAGGGGCTGGAGACCGCGTGGGTTGTTGGTCGTTGCGACGGTGCGATTGCCACTCTGGACGTATCGACTGCCGCCGCCAAAGCTCGACGGGTGGCGCCCTGCACCCAGTGGAATGGCGTCAATGCCACTACTGCCTGTCGTTTGCGGTTGTGATTGGGACTGTGTGGCTGCTGTAGTCGACACTGCGCTGCTGCTGCTGGTATTGTTAGTGTTATTGTAGCTGGCTGTGCTGGTCAGGGGTGCCTGCACGGGCGTCGTGGGCGTCACAGCGAGGCGGCGCTTCTTGCTGCTTGTCGCCTCTGTTGTTGTTGTTGTTGTTGTTGCTGTTGCTGTTGTTGCAGCTGACGACACGCGCGTTGCAGTTGCTGCTGGAGCGTTCGCTGTTGCTGTCGGTGTTGGGATTTTGCGCTTCGGGATCGAAAACGGCGTCGTTGCTTCATTTGCGTTTGTGCTGCTGCTGTTCGTACGAGTAGCAGTATTGGTGCGGTCGCTCGGCTCGTTGCGCTGTGCCAAGCGCTGGCGCTTTGTACTGCGCAGCTGGTCGAGCGCCGTGTCGATCTCGCGCTCGCGCTCAGTTGGGAACGACCCGCAGTGCAAGAGCAGCCCGCGGTAGAGCTGACAGTGCGGCTTTTGGACGCAATACATTGCGACAGCGTTCTCGAGTTGCGCGCCACAGAACGGGTTCTTGCAGACGGCGCCGCGTGGCGCTTTTGGCGACGCACCTTGTGTTTTGCTGTTGTTGCTACCTGCATGTTTTGCTTTTTGTTTTTGTCTCGTGTTCGGTGCCGCAGTGGAAGTGGAGGACGATGGACTCGGTGCAGCAGCTGCTGGAGTCGACGCTGCAGTGATACCGGCAATGTACGTGTCGACAGCAGACGCAATAAAGGCTGACGACGTAAACGGTGTGTTCTTGGCAGCGCTGGAGCTCCGTCGCGCCATGATGGTCGACGAGTTGCGAAAGTGTGCGGGGAGCGAGACGTTCGACGACGGACGAACTACTCCTGCTCCTGTCGTGCTGTATCCTGTTGCGACTCCTCTTTCGTCGTGGCTCACTCACGCACTCGCAAATGTCGTACGCCCGTCTCCGCTGTTATTGCTGCTGCGATCGCTGTTGACGTTAACTCGCACAGCTCCTCTTCTTGGTGTTGTTGTGGGCTTTTTGTGCCAACAATATATTTCTGTGCGACGACACATATTTTGAAGCTATTTTCTAGCAACTTGCAATTAAAATTGTAACTATAAATAACGAGAACACGAAAAACGTTTGCTACGACATTGTATACTGTATATTACCAAAAATATACGTTCAGGGGCAACGCCGTAGAGGCAACCCAAGCATCGCGTATTTCAGCAAGGACATCTTGTAATATTTCGTGAAACTACGTACGACATGGAGGTTTGCAATATAATATAGTACACTTCCAAGAACTGTGTCATACACAATGGAATATTATGCTTTGACTTTTTGAGAAAGAACGAGCGGATAGTGTAAAATGGTTCGTTCTATGGCTCACCATAAGTTCAATTAGGACTAGTGAAGCAGACGGAACGCTTGCTACCAGTACTTTACGTTCGTGTATCATATAGTGTGACGGCATATTACTATAAAAAAATAGTACACAAGGGGGGGTTACTAGAATCAGAAGTAGTTTTGCCTAACAGCTCACGCGCATATTAACTTGCAAAATGTGGTATGTATTAAATGCGCAAAATTGTTTTAAGGATATGTATTACATAGTAGAACAGTTACCTACATTTTCGGACCATATGAACGCATGACCAAGAAATGCATTCCTCTATATATGTACACGAGCAGAGAAAGATATTCGTATTATGCTATATTTAGCGTCCAATACATACACAAGTTGTGGAAAATTGCTTTTAGCATCTATTGCAATACTAGTACATGTTACTTTTATGGGGTTGCAAGTATTAATAATTGCTCACGGGAAATTTAGTTTACACAAGCACTTTAAGTATACAACTATCGTCCGTATTACTAATGGCATGAATGTACTATTGATGAGTCAAGTAACTCACTTACCCAGTCACTTTATGCTTACTATTCTCTTCACTAGCGGCTCCTACGTCGTCGACAGGTATTGGTTGTCGTGATACGCTACATACCAAAGCGGCAGCATCAGGGCTTTGCTATGATCGCATATACAAATGGTCGATGAAACAGACATCTCGGTGAACTGGATGGCACATTTATGATCGCGGTGACAAGTGCTGTTTGATAAATATAAATCCCCAGTTTTTCTTTCACCAATTAATACATTTCTCTTCATTTAATTGTATTGCTCTTGATAAACAAAAACGTAATTCCAATTAATGTGGGCGACCAAGAGCAAGCTCAAGTCAGCACGTCGTGGCCGAACACATCAAAGTAAAGTCATTAAGTCGGGTCCCTATCGTAGAGTGTTCGAAAGAAATGCACCTGACGCGTACGGCCGTCGACTCCGACTTTGTTGTCACCGGAACTCCCAATTTGACAAACCGTGCATATATAACGAGTTTTGTAGAGGTATCTGTATATGGTCTACAGGCAGAAGAACTTAAACAATCCCTGGAGATATGGAGTCTATATATGCGTATGGTCCACAGGCAGAAGAATGAACAATCCCTTGAGATATGAAGTCTTTTGGTTCGCAATGAAGTGCTGCTACTAGACAAATCTCAATTCTTTAACACATCGTAGTCACGATGCATCAACAGCAGGTGGCCACTCAGCAAACGATTTGACGGTTCTTCGGCGTAACAGTTGTGACGCGTGCAGTAAGTATAAAAAGAAAAACGCCAAACACCAAAAGTGTGTGCTGCAGGTTTGTCTTTCCTTGAACTAGAAGAAGCGCTCATTGAAAGACGACGAGGAATACAACTTGCCTGCTCTGTCGGACGCCTATGACTACGCGAAAGACGACTTATTCTCGGTGTAAGCAATCAAGTGTGTATAGTGAGTGGAGCAGTAGTTTGTCGTAAGTAAAAGTTGTCGTTTGGATGTATATTGTATAGTATATGCCTCGTCTCTCTTTTCTACTGTCTTTTGTTTTCTCTTCCCATTTGTATATTGATTGACGATAAATGCAATGTACGACAGTGACACTCTGCATACTAAGTAAATATCTTTAACCGTCTGTGAATCACAGACGTATATATCACATTGAAAGTTTATGTTGTCTGAGATCAATTTCACAGCATTAAATTGATATTTCTAGCTAATGTATAGGATGAGGACTAAATTTTTCAGTGACATACAGCGCGCGCTTGTCTTTTTATTGTGCTTTTAGTGTGGCTGTGCATGTGAATCAAGTAATAGGCATTGGTAACGTATTGACGTCGATACCAGAGTGTTAATATAGCAAGTCGTAAAGCATCGGTAATTGTTAAAGCCTCTCTTTAAGGCGTTGGGTACAGCAGCTCTATACACATTAACACATGTCGGTTTCGAAACAAATGTATAAATGAGTGAATACTATCCCATGTAAAAATATACGCAAACACAAATCTCGTTAAGATACAAAAGAATTCCTATATTGATTTTATCTGCATTTTTTATGATTATAGGAGGATTTCACCATGTCTATGTTTTGCTACATTCCTACTTATGGAGTTGTATAATTTATTTTGGTTGTTTAATTCCGTGCTTCTAAATTTGATATGACGTGACAAAAATTTTACTTGGGTCGATAATCTATGTGGTAAATGTTAAAATTTACCGGGACAATTTACATAGACTGTGCGTAGTATCCGAATTTGAATAAATACAAACATTTATACCACTTTTAATCTGAAGTCAGAAAATGCAATACAAAGTTGTTTTGGACTTGATAGAAGATCTAAAGTAATGACAAAAATACAATGACATGCCAAAATAACTATTGAAATTATGGTGCGCTATACCAAGCTACGAACGATTCTATATACATACTACACCCCACTTTTATCGTAAAGAAGTTAATTTTTCTTTTTTGACGATGCATTATTGGGTCAAAATTTGTGACAAATCGAAATCTAGGTTTGTCTAATATTTTATCTGGCGAAACAAACATGTACATACGACGCTCACTACCGAAATACACAGATCGAAAAGATATTTAAATTTGATGCGAGCTGTACTCTATAAATAGCGAGAAGTTCTACATATTTACATGACGTTAATGTTAATGTTGCAGTCTTTGTGCCTTATTGGATCAAGCACTCGAGTGGTACGAGCTGCGAACGGGAGCTAAAAGCGCACAACTGTGCCGTTCCACTTTGTACTGACCGAGACGATGCACGTTCGTTTAAAAATGCTTGGCGTGCTTAATGCGTAACAACACGCGCTCGATGCGGTGTCCGCGTAGCTCGCGACCGCCAACTGCTCGTGGACGTTGCCAAAGCGTGCGTTTGACGTAAGTGACAACGCATGTGCGCTCAGATGCCGTAAGTATGGTCGCAGGACGGCGCTTGTGCTCGCGTACTTGGCATGTTCGCTCGTGTAATTCAACCATGCATTCATCGACGGCGTAACAGAACAATTCGTGACGCTCGCACAAATCTACGTGTTGAAGCTAGATACTAGTGCGCACACGGTACTGCACTAAACTAATCGATTTATACGAGCGCGCGTACACAAGCAAACGCATTCCAGAGACTCGATGTCGCGCGGCTGTTGCAAACACAGACTCAAGCACACGTGACTCAGCGCTCAGTGTAACGAGGGGTACCGCGCGTGTCCCGCGCTGCTCGCTGCTATCACTGCTTCCGTGATGCAAGGAGGTGCGTACGTACTGCGAATACTATCCGCAGTTCTTCTGTCCGCGTGTGTATTGTTGTGCTTGTACGTCTACAAATTTTGGCTGTCAAAATTATACTGTGCCAAAATATATGTCGCCATTTAACAGTATACATCTCAATGTTGACACTCCATTTAGTTGTCAATTTTGAGGAACTGTACATGCTGAAAGTTTTGACTGACCAACTACACAACCAACTGTTAGCGTATTATATCTTCTGGTTTGAGATTATACAGGTTTATAGATTTACAAGTTCACTAGTTTTATTGACTATTATATGTATTAGAATGCTTGACAAGCACAGAACCTATATTTGGGTGTTGTATTAAAGGTTGGTGGTAAATACAAGGTTCGCGTGTTGTAAGTCCTTGAATAAATCAATTTAAATGCGCCACTAAACGAATCGAACTATGGCGCATTTTACAATCACAATTTAATACTTATGTATGTACATAACCTGCATATAGTTGCAGATGCTGATATGTATATGCATATGCTGTAATAATGGTGTCACTTCGCAAAAAGTGTAAATGGACATGCTGGAAACAACGCCTGGAAAGTGTACGCAATAAAACATACAAAATGCACTATTGCGATCTAGAACAGCAAGATAACGCAGATGGATAAAGGATAAGAGTTTACATATATGTAGTTATATAAATTCACCAAGTTTCAGACAACATCGGTTGTGTTATACAAGGAATAAAACACGCATAACATCGATGATATTGGTTTTTGTAGCTGCATTAACGGCTATAGCTATGTGCTTCATTTTCGACGTATAATAAGGCGGTGCAAATAAGAAAATTTGTTGTCGTTCTCTAGCAGTTGCGCAATATACTGGAACATAAGAAAAAGGCTGTCGGAAATTACACACACTAGAAATTGTATGCTCTGCAATGTATAGATGCGATGGCTATGTACCACTTGTTTGACAATAGTATGGGGCGTCTCCATTAAGATATATATGCGTTTATGATATTTAATGGAGTACATTCAAATATGTCGTCACATGGTCGCTTCGATAATATAACAATCACAAAACGATAGAAAATATTAATATAGACTCAATATTATGTTGTACTGAAATCGACAAAACTCAATAAATAATACTTTCGTCAATATAATACACAGTACATTTTTAGCTTGTGCGTAAGCATTTCCAAATGAAATGTTGGTGTGTCCTAGTGCAAAGTGTGATACACCGCGCGCACTTATATTCTCTTGCACAGCTACACCAAATGCATACTGTTTATACAAGTTATCACACATCGTTAACATACATACGTCAATATTGCCGTGTCCTTATAGCCAGTTGTAAAGCAGCGGTGATCAATGAAGCATGGCATCAATTTTCTGTCTTTAGTCGCCGTTGCTCCTTGCACTTACAGTAGTATAGCCAGTCGTAAAGCAGCGGTGATCTTTTGAAGCATGGCATCAATTTAGTCGTCGTAGAGTACTGCAGTTCCTTGCACATCAACACATGTTTGTGTCGAAGCAAATAGAAATGAATGCATGCTACTTAATGCGTCCTTTCAGCATGATTTCTAATACAGCAAGATGAGTGAATGTTGATCTCGTCAAATAACTTGTGTGGCACACGGCAACACAATGTGCGTCAGTGACTGAAGACGCGAGTCAGATGGCAGCTAGTCAGCTCGCATTTGCACATCGGGTCTCTCTCGCCTGTCGCACAAAACATAACTTTGTCGTTGACTCTGCAGTCAACAAGTAGGTGTCGTCCTCCGTCTTCTTTAGAAGCGCAAATATACGACAATCTGCTGCAGGTGTCTTGCTTCCAGCCACTCGCACATTCACCGGCTCCAACACACTCGACATACCCAAGCGTCGCGCTCGACACCTACACACCTTCGCACCCACCCCACACACACACACACACACACAACATCATCACAATGGCTCCACGTCGCGACTCGATGGACGACTCGACCTCGATCCCAGACGTATTCATGCACCAAACAATGAGTGACAGCGACGCACTGCCACCAACGCCGTCGCTCCTGCAGCTGTTACCGCCCGTCCCATCGACGTGCACGCGGCTGTACCTGTGCCGCCACGGTCAGACTGAGTACAATCGGCTGCACAAGTTCCAGGGCCGCGGCGTCAACACCGTGCTGAATGAAACGGGTCGCACCCAAGCGCGGCACCTCGCAGCAGCGCTGCACAAAGTGCCACTGCGTGTCGCAGTGAGCAGCACACTGAAGCGCGCACGCGAGACAGCAGCGATCGTCACGGCAGCGCACCCGAAGCTCACGCTCGTGCACGTCACGGACCTCGAAGAGATGAGCTTTGGCGTGTTTGAAGGCAGCGCACATGCGCTTTTCGACGACCAAGTCGCTGCGATCCACGACCGATGGCGCGATGGCGAGTTTTCGATGCGCTTTCCAAGCGGCGAGAACCCGCTCGAAGTCGCTGCGCGTGGTGAAAAGGCGCTGCGATCGCTCGTACGCGACGCGGCACCGCAGGACCACGTGCTCGCAGTCGCGCACGGCCGGTTCAACCGCATCGTGCTGGCACAAGTGCTCCATGGGTCGCTGCATCGCATGTACGATGTGGCGCAGGACAACACGTGCGTGAACGTCATTGACTTTGACCACACGACCGGCGCGTTCAGTGCCGTGTTGCTCAACTACACGGGCCACCTTCCGCAGTCGCCTGCGGTGTAAGTAGCGACTGTGCACTGCATGATGTAAATACTAAAACGAGTCGCCACCATTCCAATACAATGCCAACTCTGTTGATCAGTTTGTCGCTTTCAGATTTCTTCCGTCGTGTCTGTCTCGCTCTCGCATCTTTCTGTCTCTCTAGCTGCAACCTCCAACTGGCTGCGACCACCGGAAAACGGTAACTTGCAGCAACATCTTGCAAACAACAATAATTATTGTTGCTTGCACATGTTGTTTGATGCAGACTTACCGCACCATGACAATATCGTCGATCTTGAGGATCATGCGGACGCACTCCGTGGCGAGCGCAATTTCACTCGTGCTCACGAGCAGTGGCTGGAGCACGTTGAGGTCGTACATATCGCTGATTGCGCCTTTCCGGACGTTGATGCCGTGGCTCGTAAGGCCCTGTGCGTGCTTTGCACGGAGCTCCGTCACGATCCCAATCGGGTGCAAACCGGCGTTCTCTGCAAGCGTGTACGGAATCACTTCCATCGCGTCGGCAAACGCTTGGAGACAGTAGCTGTCAGTACCATGGAGCGTCCGCCCAAACGCGGCAAGTTGCTGCGCAACGTGGATCTCCGGCGCGCCACCGCCACAGATCAAGAAGCGTTTCTTCACGAGCGACCGGACGACGCACAGTGCATCGTGGAGCGACCGTTCGGCCTCTTCCAACACGAGTTTGTTCGACCCGCGCACCAAGATCGACATTGTCTTCCCAGGCTTCACGACTTCCGTAATCTTGACGACTTTGTGGCCACCGAGCGTCTGTTCTTGGACCAAACCCGCGGTCCCGAGCTTCTCCGGTGTCAGATATTCAATGTTTGCGACCGGCAAACACCCGAGCGTCGTTGCAATGTGCTCAATGTCCGTCCGTTCAATGTCCGTGATCACGCGGATGCCCATTTTTGCTAAAAAGTGCAACGACAAATCGTTCGTTGCGTCGCGCAGGATGCTTTTTTGAATGAGGAGAACAGTCGCACCGGATTTCTTGACTTTCTTACACAGATTCAGCACGTATTTGCGCTCTTCGCGCAAGATCCGGTCCATCGCAGCGTAATCGTTGATCACGACGCTCGATTCCATATCGGACTTGGGGGCCGACAGACAGAATTGGATCAATGCGATCTTCGCGTTCTCTAACGTCGTCGGTGCGTCGGTCGTTGCTGCTTTGTCAAAGCCTTTGTTGAACACGAGACCGTCAATCAATTCCGAATCGTCGATCGTCCCACCGAGTTGCTGGACGACCTTGACCGTATTGAGGTCGACGTTCGTTGCAGTGGCAATGTCAATCACCTTCAAAACCGCATCGACTGCAATGGGCGCCAAGCGGTCCGCGTATTCGGAAATGACTTTCGACGACAAGGAGGTTGTGACGCAATTCAACAACTCTTCGCGGTTCGCGAGGTCGACGGGGCGTGCAATCGACGTTAAAATCGCTTCTGCTTGCGTCGCAGCGAGTCCGAATGCTTCCGAGATGTGCGTTGGGTGGATGCCTTTCATCAACAGGTCTTCGCAGGCGGACAGCAACGCGCCTGCGAGCACACAGACGCTCGTCGTGCCGTCGCCGGCTTCAATGTCTTGCGACTTTGAGAGGTCGACCAACATCTTGGCGGTTGGGTGATACACTTGCATCTGCGACAGGATCGTTGCGCCGTCGTTCGAAATGATGACTTCACCGTCACCCTGTTGGATCATCTTGTCCATCCCACGCGGGCCGAGGCTCGTGCGAATCGCATTTGCGATCGCTGGAGAGTGAGGAGAGATGAAGGAGAAGAGAGGAGAGAGGAGAGTGAGTGCGTAAGTAGTAGTTAAACGCTCAATTGCGCCACGTGCGATCCAAGCATGTGTCGCAACAGGCGAGCAGTAGTTGCACGCGATTGCTGCAACGTAAATGCGCAAGATCGCGGGTGGTGTGACGGAGCGCATGAAAGACGCAACTCAGCGAGGGAGGGGAAGACGCACCTTTCGCAGCAATGATATTCGACATGCGCACATCCTTCTCTTTCTGCTTGCCACGCAGGGTCTCGCCCATCGCGGGGCGTGCGATCGTCGCAGTCTTGGCGGCCATTCTTGTCACGTGCAGCGAGTCGTTTGTCGCGGTTGTTGGCAAAGTGTTGCTGGATCCTCCTCGCCACACACAAAAACTTCGATTTGTTTAATTTCAATATATTTTTATCTTGATTTTGCATGATCCAAATACTTTGCAAAAGAAAGATGTTGCCACATACATCGACGAACGGATCGACCAGCGCGACACCGACGTCGACTACGACGTCTGCACCTGCTACTGCTGCTGCAAGCCAGCAACAACAACAACAACTGCACCAACTACTGCCATTGCTGAAACACGTCGAAGCGTTCGCCAAGATCGTCAACGTCTCGCAGACGCTGCAACTGCATGAGTGGAACGTCGAGTCGCTCAAGCGCGCACTGCAGTGGGCTCGCTTTCTCGAGCGCGGGACGCAGCAGTATGGTACACATCAACAGCACCAGCTCGATGCGCTGTTGCGCGACGCATTTCCCGCCATGGCACTGCCGAGCTTTGCCAAAGGGGACTGCATGACGACGCAAGCGTTGCAGATTGGTACGTCGCATGTCGTCGTTGCCGTTGCCAGAAGCTACTACTGCAGCTGACGTCGTCCACCACTGCGCTGAATCATTGGCCGATTGCAGCGTCACAGCACCTCGTGCAAGCACTTCTACAGAGTCCGTTCCTGTCGTCGCATCCATTGCGGTCTGAGATGCTCCGTTTTGTGCTCCACCACGCAGCACAAACGACGGACGACAACACGACCGACGCACATGAACCACTGGACGTGAGGTGCGTTGTGTATTTTTCCATTCCTGCTAGTGCGTAGTCATACTCACTATCCACACACACACACACCAACACACACAGCGCAGTGCTTGCAGACCGGACAATAGTTGCGCAGAAACGCGCGGCTCTTGTGCCAATCGCCCACGTTCTGAGCTCGCAATGCCGCTCCATACGCGTCCAAGGTGCGATAAGCGTGACGTGTGTAATAGACTGCCTGGATGGAATATATTGTTGCATGGTAACAATAGTTATTGCCTTACATTACAATAACTATTGCAGTTGGACATCACGCCGTCACCATTCGGCCCATCCAGAGCTACTTGCTGCTGCCGCGGACGCTTGAGCTGCGCGCCGTCGCCCTGTCGCTCCAAGCAAACGCACTCAGTGCATTTGCATTTGCTCAGGTGACATCCTCCGGCACGCAAACTGGCTCTCTGGACGCTACCACAACGACGCCACCAAACGCATTTGCGTCATTCCTCACAACGTTTAGCGAGCAGCTGCGCGCAGCAACAACTGCGTCTTCGACATCGAACGACGTTCTGGAAGTCACTGCGCTGCTCGTTGCGGCGCTCGAGTGGCCACAACCAACAGCAGACGTCCGCAACGCGCTCTGCACGCGCGTCCTCGAGCCCGTGCTCGTGACAAACGATCTTTTACTACAGCACCTTGCGCCGTGGCTCTGTGCTCTGCTCGCAGCGCATTCACCTGCTGTGCGGCAAGCGTACATCGCAGCACTCTTGCGCAATGGTTTGGTCGCATCGTCGCGCGCTGCGTCGTCGTTTCGCGAACGCATTGCGACGCTCGTGCACCAGAGTCAAGCGACTGCAGCTGACGTCCTCGCAGCGCTTGCAACGATCGATCCGCTTGTGCTGCAGCAACTGCTTGGCGACGGCAGATAAGCGATAGTGAGACATGTTTTGGGATGGATTGACAAGCAATAACAATAATGAACGACAATAATTGTGTAGACGTGTGGATTTTGATTGCAATGGACTCTGGCCTTGTCACTATTGCGCCTTCACACTCCTCCTCTCTCTTCTCATCCTACTCACATGACTGCGCGGTACGTGACGTACCGACCTGCTGTCTCACTCGGTCGGATGATCTTCACGACCTGGCCGCGCGCAATCCCATAGTAGCGCGCAATCGGGTCGGTCACTTGCATGCGCGGGAGCTGCGAGTCCTTGATCCGGTATCGCTTGAGCAGCGCCGCTTTCTCGTCGCGGTTCAGCACGCGGTGTACCGGCACGAGCGTATGTTCCGTAATGTCAACGAGCAACTCGGTCTCCTTGAAGTGCTCGATCTTGTACCGCGGCGCCATTTCGTTCAGCGCTTGGCGCGCAAATGGCGTAATTCCTTCTTGGACGACGAGAATTGCTTTCGTCACGTTCTCGTCTTTCATGCGGTTGCAATAGCTGGTAAATTGTAGGTAGGATGCACATTAATTATTGGGAGTGTCAATATTATTGCGAATCACAAAAAATCAACTATCCAGGAGAGCACAACAGAATAGAATAGACGCCCATGGGGGGAGTAGCGCATCCAGTGCAGCCAAACAGCTCCCACTACATGACAACGTACTTGCGAATTGGCTTGACGCCGACTTTTGTGTCTTCGGGGAAAAACACAAACAAGTTGTCGCTTGGGTCGTCGATCTTCTCAACGAGGATCGTCATCATTTCACGCGTGGGGTTGTCACCAAACTGCATCATTGTGTATGTTGTAGAGAAGTGAGCGACTATGTCAAACGACAGGTGGATGCATTTCATGATTGCGGATGCCGATCAACGTACCTGGTGCTGGAACGACTCGGGCGTCATCACGAGCTCGTTCTCGCTCACAATGTAGCCGCTAAAGACGCACAGCAATAGCAATAGCAATAGAAGACAGCAGTTAGCAACAAGCAGTCGCGACACCAAAGCGGCAAACGAACGTGCCGGTTGTGCAGCATCTTGACGGTCGTCTTGCGCACGCGGTACAGACGCGAGGCTTCTGGCGTGAGACCCGACATGCTGCTGTGATTTTACTGTGTATGTAAGAGTGTGCGTGCGAGTAAAGTGCTGCGTCGACGACGGTAGCAGGTGATGCAGACGTTGCGAACGGATGCAAGTGGTGCGGGATCGAGCAACAACTGCGCTCGTTCCAGTGCTTTTTTGTTTGTGTGAATGGTTTGTGACTGGTTGTAAATGTTGCGGCCATATAATACAAATATAAAAATATGACAAACAATATTATTTTCCTGCAATATTTCCGACTGCAATGACACAGACTCGGCAACACACAATAGTACATCAGAGAAGCACTTGGTGCGTGACGATCGTTTGCAAAGTGTATTTGCTGCTCGTTAAGATTCTACATCACTCCTCGCCAGCTAGTATGTACTAGTAAAAAAGCAACCGCTTTCTCCATCTGCAGGTCGCCCTAGTCGACTACCTGTCTGCTATTTGAAGTGTATTGCTACGAATCTAGATGATGGTAGGACGTTTGGACACTACGCACTCGACCACTACGCACATGGAAAGCAAAATCGAAGTAAATTACAGATAGCCATTCGTTTCGCTAAACTTGCTGATCGTTGAATTTGCGTAACGAGTCTGTCGTAACATCATGAAGCAGTTCGCTACGACGACATGTTGAACTCTTTTGTGTCGAGCACCTTACGTCCACACATGGAGCAAATGCCTGTAAACGAAACGAGCAGCATCGAGTCAGTCGAGAATGTATGCCTAATAACACGCTCGTAGCGAACACACCTTTCTTGTACGCGCACTGGTTGCAATAGTGCGCATGTTGCGCTGCTTTGCATTTGCAGATGCGGCACTTGCGCTCGATCGGCGCGTTGCTGTAACAAGTCAATCACATATATACAGTAGCAGCAGCACAGACACACCGTCAAATTGTAAGCGCATAATGCCAACACACGTGGCCGGTTTGCAAGTGATCAGCGCAAGCGAAGCACAACAGCACAGCGTGCACGTACCGCTCGGCACGCTTCTGCAAGAGTTTGTTCGTCCTGCGAGTCGCGTCTTTGCCGCTCTTGGCTTCGTCTTTGCTGCTGTCTTTGCTGTTGCTAGCACGTGCGTCGTCGGCTTTCCACTTGTCCGGCACGACGAGCGCCGAGAGCTTCGTCTCGCAGCGGTCGCAAACCATATCGATCGTCTCGCGATGCTGCTGTTGTTGTTTTTCTTGTTAAAATATAATGTTGAGCAATTAGTTTTGATATAACTAGTATCCATCCACATTAGCAAACAAACACTGAGCTATACGCCATCGCTTTGAACACGTGCATGTACAGTAGTTCATCTCGCTCCTACACACGACACTAGCGAATCTACGTATCCGTATTGTGCTACTGCACGCAGCGGCGTGTCTATGCAATGCGTCTATAGGTCGTCAGCCATCGTGACCTCCTTGGGTGCATGCGCTGGCGTGTACTTCTCGACCGTCTTGCCCGCGCCAGCGTCGGCCTCTCTCTGTGTGTACTGCTCTTGTGCAACGTCCTTGAGACGACGCTTGTGCACTTTCGTGACCATGTGCACGTCCCGCGTCTTCGCGTCAATAAAGTGCCGCCCACATGGGGTGCAGTAGAACTGTCCGAGGCTGTGCGTAGTGGTGAGTGATTCATCGTTCATGGTGGATGCGTGGGCACAGCATGCGATGCAACAGAGCGTGTACCATGCAGTAGGAATGCAGCATTCGACACGGCAATGAACACGTACCCTGGCAGGTCTTCGTCCTTTTCAAACGTCATGGGGACGCCTTTGATTTTCTCGGCTTTCAGATCATCCTGTGTGTCCACAAAGCCAGCGAGTCATGCGCACGCAGCATGTATTGTTGTTAGCACGTTGCGCACATACGAGCGCGTGTCTAGGCGGCGAAAGAAAGATGCAAGCGGCAACGCACCTGGATCTGGTCAATGTCGCGCGAGCGGCTCTTGGTCGCGTGCGCGCGCTTGTAGCCCTTCTTCTTCGAGTGAAGATTCTTCTTGCCTGTCGTGCGACCGGCTGCCATTGCTGCTGCTGCTGCTGTGTGTGTGTAGGTACG
>JAADXH010000377.1:0-24642 GCA_023337595.1 Globisporangium camurandrum
ATGCTGCACGGTCGCCCGAGTCGTGGATTTCGAGGCCAAGACACGCAAGCACGAGCGCAGGCAAGCGACGGCTTGTATCAGCAGCACCAATTGACCCTCCAGCTTTGTTGCTGCTACTGCCACTGCGGACGAATAGTGCGTCCAGTAGTAAGAGTTTTACGTGGCCGCTCGTGCACGCTTGAAGGAGAGAAACGGACGGGCGACACACGACGTTGGCATCCATAGCAGCCAGCAACGCATTCGCAACTGAACTGCCTGTACTTGCTCTCCAACATCGACGTCGGCGTCGTCTCGACGCTGTCTTGCAGCGCCAGTGTCACCACGCACGTACGGCTGGACGCAGCGCATCATTAGCGCTCGGAAGTCTCCATGATCGTCCAGAATTCGCCCAGCCAATACGTTAACTCTTGAGCTCTGTTCGTGTCGTTGTCGCAATGATAGTAGCTTTCTGTAGTGCATTTTGCAGCTGCTGCGACTCGAGCGCTTGGTTGATCTGTCGTCCATGCACGTCGACGTCCGTTTGCAGCGCTGCGATCGTCACCGGTCGCTGTGGCTACTTCCATGTGTCGATTGATCACTTCTTCAAGCGACGTGGCCCCTTCTATCTCGATCTCATCGTCGTCTGCTGTCGTGTTTAGTATACTACCCCGACTGTCAAACCTGTCGCCCGTACGCATCCGCTGCGGCGTCGTTGCCGTCAAAGAAAGACTGCAGCACTCGCCGTCACTGCGTGGATCTCGTCATACAGCGTCGCGTTCGCGTCTCAACTTTGCGCTTGCGCATATGGCAACACGGCCACTTGCCGTGCGAGGAGATACACTACACTAGACTTGCGCTGGTGGCTATGCCGTCACGAGTTTGAGGGCGATCGACGCACGCGATCGCGCTCGAGCACGCAATCCGAGGTCCCCGCGTGGGCGCAACGCTTTCACATAACTGTTGTTTGGCTTGTGTGGAGCTGTCGTTGTCGTGAGGCTGACAGCTGAGCTCTCGACGCCACTGTCGAGTTTGTGCCAGGCGCCAACAAGCGTTCGATCTTGCACAGCAACATTTCGCTTATACGATACGCATCACTTGCGTTTGGGTTTAATTACCGGTATTGTGCGAATTTGTGAGTCGGTCGCAACAACCGCAAAACAATATTGTGTATGACACGAAATTGCGCACGAAAAGGCGTGACAAACTGCCAAACACGGACGAATGTGCGTGAGCAGACAGCTTAGCGCTGATGCACATGACAAGCGCATTACCTGCCCCGTGCGACCGCGATGAAGTAAGCCCGTTTTGCATGTTTACCGCGCATGGCCTACAGATCATGCGCATGAATGCTCACACTATGTGAATGCTCGTGTGCTTTGTGATTTGCATCACAAGGAGGATGACAGTGTCGCTGAAGTGGACGAGCTGTTCAAGCAGATCGCAGCAGCAAAGACCAAGGAGCTGCGCATCCGCGCCGAGAAGGAGCGCGTGCGGCGTGAGATCGAGCAGCTGCGAGCAGTGAGCGCATGCATGTGTCGATTCAAACACACTTTTAGTCGGGATGTCCATTTCAAGATCTAATGCGTACGTACTCTAACACTGATCTGTTGCCATGCTCCTGTAGGGTACGCTATGGACGCGCGAGTCTGAGAAGCAGCAAGAACTTGCAGCGGTGCGGCAGCAGCGAGCACAGCTGGAAATTCGCGAGCGAGACGAGACAGCGAGTCTCGCAACGCTCGGTGCATCGCTCAAAGAGAAGGTTTGTGTACGAGCGGCGCTACTTGGCGTTCACGGAAGCTAGAAAGTGGAGAGCCTGTGCATCTGACACTAGCGACTTGCATGTACTTGTTAGGAGCTGAGCGTGCGCAAGAGCGCGCAAGCAAAGCAGCGTCCGTTCCAACGTGCGGCGGCGACAATGTTGCAGCACGAAAGTACCCGGCTACCAGAGCTCGCACCAACTGCGTCGCAAGCACTAAGCACAACTGTATCTACAGCTGCGATAGCAGCGAACGCAACAACCTCAACAAGATCAGCGCTACTCCCACGAGGTGCAACGTCACCATCTTGCATCGTATACACCACAGTCAAGCGACTGCATCGCACTAGAACTCATTGGTTGTTTTGCATGGTAGCGACGATGCCCGATAGCATTCGAAGCCAGCGCCAGTCGGTAGATGCAACACGACCGCTTGACAGCGTCCTCGCGCGCATCGACTGCAACGAGCAGCAGCGCCGGATCGAACGGTTGCAGGCGCAGCTCGCAAAAGCGACGGATGCACGGCGCTTGGACGCAGCGTTCGATGTATCAGTAGCAGCAGCAGCTGTGACAGACACCAGCAGTGTTGTCGATCGACGCAATGATCACGAGGACGATAGAATCGGCCGTGTAGACACCCCAACGCTCTCGACGACCGATCACATGCGACAGACACGCGGTGCGAACAAGCAGCACCACTTGTGTGTAGGGCATCGACATTGTCGTGCGTTGCGCTGACCATGCTGCTATCAGACAGATTTGCACTGCCGCATGACCGCGAGTCGACTCTACCAGCAACTCCAACTCCAACGAGTGCACCGAGCGTTCGTCTTGCGTCGCCAGCGTTCACAAGTCCTCCTGCAAGTGTCGTTACAATCGCAGATACAAGTATCAACCAGCCAGCGCCAACGGCAGCACAGCTGCCAGCACCAATACCAGCGACGATACCGCCTGCAGTCGCTGCGTTGGCTGCTGCGCCACTGCCGACGCTGGACGCGACAGCCGCGCCATTCGCGCTCCCATTCGTAGCACCATTCATGCCACCTGCACTCGTCGCACCGTCGATGCCAGCGCTCCATCCAATGCTCTTGCCGTCGTACATGTACGCAACTCCATTTGGCGGCAGTGCATTTGCGCCACAGCTCTTTGCTCTACGACCAGCATCGGCATCGCTGTTTAGCTTGCCGAATCCTGCAACACCGATGATTCCGTGGCGCTCGCCGGCGACCGCTTCGATGTACGTGACGCCACCAAACGAGGCGATGTGGAGCGGCAACTACACGCTGCCACACGGTTCACCCAGCGGCGCGACAACGCACCAGTCAATCGCTCTGCGGCAAAAGGAGCACGAGATCCGCAAGCTCGAGGAGCAGCTCGAAGCGCATCGCGTCGCAGAGGAACGCAAAACAGAGGAGCAAGACTTTCAGCGTCTCCAAGACCGCATCGCAGAGCTCCAGGTAGCGTCTGAAATGGAGCATATGCAACGATCCGTCGAGTGTGGTGTGAATGTTGCTTTCATATCGACAGACGCTGACGCTGTCGCTGTGCCATCGACGATTGCAATGAGCAGAAGCAAGTTGCAGGTTTCGCCGAGTCCACGAGTCTGCCGAGTGTGCGAACGGCTGAACTAGCGCCACTTGAGCTACTACCGAAGACGCTTACAGACACGGACGCAGAGAACGCAAGTCTACGACGGCTCGAGGTACGCGTTGCGTGGCTTTCAGTGTTGCCCTTTCGCTTTCTTTGTCGCATATCTACGTACTTGGCATACGAGTGATGTTTACAATGGCGATGCTTGCGTCTATGTATTAGTTGGAGCATCGGGAAGCACTGACGCGCGTGCGACACGAACGCGACTTGATTGAAGAGCACGAGAAGGTTTGTACTGTATGGCGCCGTGAGTCAAATGCACTCGCTTGTACGTCTGTCGTCGGTGTCGGTGTGCGTATTGCAGCGTCTAGCGACACATACTCCAGCTGTCACTGCCTCTTTTATGTGCACACATTCCGCCAGCTCGATGAGCTCCGCGATCGCGTCCAGCGCCGCAAAGACGAGAAGCAGCGCGCAGCAGCGCACGACGAATGGGTCGCGAGCCAGAAGCACGAGCTCATCACCAAGCGACTGCAACGCGCGCTTGCACGAGAAACCGGTGAGTGCGCTGCCGACGACGACACGCAGCTGACGTCCGAGCAACAAGCAGCAGCCGCTGCTACTGCCGGTGTCGGCTACCGTTCCGAGAGCGGCCTTGCGATCTTCTGGGACTTTGCGACAGGACTACCCGAGGCGGCAACAACAGCAACAGCAGCATCAACGACAACGATGCACGTCCAAGCGACGTTTGCCGTGTTTGAGCGCCAGTTGCTGCGCGCACCGTTCCAAGCGATTCGGTCGCAAGACTGCGCGTTGCATGAAGCTGCAACAGCAACACTGCAGCGCTGTGTGTTTGCCTCGAGCTGCCATCTCAAGTCACTACCGGCCTCCGTCGAGCTGCGTGCAGTGATCGAAGTGCGTTGATTGTTTTGTGTAATTGTGTGTTGCTTCACACGGACGCGCGACTACAACTGGCTCACCGTTTGCACCCGTACATCTCTCTCTCTCATCTCACTGGCCCCTCCACAGCTCTCTGCTGTTTCTGAGCAAGGCGTAAAGAGCCTCGCGTGGACAGTGATCAATCTCTTTCAGCAGAGCGAGCCACAAATCAACGCATCGCTCGTCACGGGGCACTTCTACGCTCCACTGCGACGTCCACCGATCCCTGACCCAACGAAAGTACTGCTCACTGCTTCGCTGGTGAACGAGCGCAGCGTGTGCGGCGACGCGCGCATCTACTTTCGTGTCGTCCATGGCGACAGCTTTCGACAGGCAGCAGCAGTGACCATCGATCCCGACGCGCACATCGGCCTCTATCGCAACGTGACAAGTGACATGAACAACTGCAACGCTGCACGTCCACAGTCAGAGGTGCCATTCCGTTCAATGCTGTCGACTGCGAATGCAGCGTCAGGTGCAGAGCCACGAACGCTAGTTGCAGAACGGACAACAACAGCGTTGCGTCAGGAGCCAACACTCGCTGCGTCGTCATCTAACGACTCGATCGAAGAGCTAAATTCGCCACAGTCGCCTGAATCAGCGCCAATGCAACGGCGAGCGTCGCGTACGTGTGTCTGTACTCCATGCGACTGTGGTGCTTAGATAGACGCTCGTGCTGCTGGAAGTGTCGCCATCCATGTATGGCACGAATCGAGCTGATAGATGCGTTTTGTGCTGCATACTGCATGTTGCAGGCTCGAGCGTCGCATCAGCAGCGCCTCTAGCGACGCCGCTGAATGTCATGGACGTGCCTCCACGCAGCGCCGACATGCGGGAGAACTACCTCGACGTCGACCGGCTGCGACAGCTCTCGTCGGCGTCGTCGTCCGTGTCCCGACCAGGCACGATGCGGCCTGCGTCGTCAGCATCCACGACGATCGTCGCTGGCGGCGGGGGAGCAAAAGGCGGCCGACGCCGGCTGCTTGTGCCAGTCGACGAAGGTGACAGCGATAACGATCGCGACGCACCGTGGCTCCACGTCGACAACCTCTTGGAGCGGCAGCGACGTATTGTCGACGCAAACAGCGTCTTCCAGCCGGGCGACGCGTTCGACGTCTACGTCGACAGTGCACGTTACTTGCCGGACAGCGCCACGCTCACAAAAGTGACCGTTGCTGCGCTCCATAGTGACCGGACACAGATCGCGACTGATAACAGCGCCGTGTTTGCGTCACTGGCGTCGGATGCACAGAGTCCATCGTTCGACATGGTACGGTTTTGGCGTTTGTGCTGTCTGTGTGGCAGGTGCTTGGCGCCATCTGAGCGAACGCACAATTCATTGCAAAGTCCGATCTCTCTCTCTCTCTCTCTCTCTCATCCTTGTGTCGCGTATAATCTATCTTCCGCTGGTGTCTGTTGCAGTACTTGGAGTTTCGCAAGAAGGCATTCAACCCGACGCTGACGCTCGTGATTCGGATCGATACCTTCGAAGCAGCGACGCAGCGTGCTGCGATCGTTGGCTACGCGTTCCTTGCAGTATTCATTGACATTGAGACAAACGCGCAGCCGTCGCGACCGAGCGTCCCGCAGTTTGTGCTGAACGAAGGCGGCTTCCAGCTCCCACTGTTTGTGACCCTCCCGTCGCTCACCGATGCGACGTCGGCGACGACCACCAACAACCTGAGTGCCCAAGCAGTCATGTCGACATCGCCGCCAGTGACGCGGATCCCGTGTGCAACCGTGCTCGTCCGCGTCCTACCTGCAAAGCGAGTGCGTAGATGATTGCGGCTGTGGATTGTCGTGCTACGATGTATGAACAGTAGACTCATGCTCTCTCTCATACACACACACTCTGGATTGTCAACAACAGTCGAGTGACGGTCGCAAGGTGCTTTCTCGCAAAGACGTCCCTGAAGCACAGTGGCTCGCAAGCGGACTGTTCGAAGTGCCGCCACCGTATTTCGAGCGCTCGTACGACTCGTGCAGCTGCGAACCGACGGCAGTTGAGCACAAGATGTACCTCACACGCGTGCGTTGGTGGTTGTAGCGTCCATGTCAAACAAAGGCGTTGCTGAATCGCAGCTGACGAGTGGCATTCGTTGTGTGGTCGTGATGACGACTGTGTCTACTGCAGCAGCAACGACGAACTCACGAGACTGTGCGCCAGTGTCTTCAGCGCTTCACGTCGTCGACTACAGACAGCGATATACGTGCTGCGCTCACGGTGCGTGCATTTGTCTAAAAGCAGCAGCAGCAGCAGCAAGCGCTCGACTGTCGTGTCACTATGATCGACTACTTCAAACTGTAATGTGACGCTCACACTGTCTCTGATTCGATGCACCTATGTATCTGCGCGCGACCTCCTACATTACGTAGAGCAAGCCGCCGCACTTGCTTGATCTCCGCCTCGCGTTCCAGTACGAGCCAACAATTGGTTTCCGTGTCGCAGTCGACGGACTCCACAACGTCAAAGCAAAAGCCAGCGTGTCGACGATCTATCGCGTGCTGTACAGCGTGTACCCGCCTGCGTCGTTCTACCAGAGCGTGCGGCTCACAGGCGACACGCACTTTACGACGACGCTCGACTGGACGAGCGCGTCGACGTCGCCCGAGTTCCTGGACGGCTACTTGGTGATTGCTGCTTTGTGTCTCCTCTTCTTATGTGTCGTATTCGCGTCTTACAGTCACTTGTGGCGCTGTGGGCTATCTATAAGTAGGTAGAAAGTAGCACACCGCTGACGCTTTGTCATTGTGTGGACGCTTGTGCTTCGAACGCCAGACGATCCGCGACGTTCCTGTGCACGCGAGTCTCGTCGTGCTCTTGGACGTGCGCAGCGTCACGCGGCACGCGAAGACTGGCGCGTGCACGTCACAGCCGTTTGGCTGGACGTTCGTCCCTGTGCTCACAGATAGCGGGTCCGTTGCGAGTACATCCATGCAGCTACCGTTGTTCCACGGCAGCGTCAACTTGGTGCGTCAGCTACGAGAGCTCTCGTATCGATTTGTGCTACTGGCGGCCGTAGGACTGCGAAGATGACGCGCTCACGATAGATGCTTGTGACACGACACGGCTGTCAATGCATCGATCCATCGAACGCGTAGGCACTGTTTAAGATGAGCGCTTCGAGTCTCAGTGCACTGATTGCTGACATTTGCGCGGAGAAGCGCAAGCTGGAGCTGCAGATGATCGACGGCGCGTCGCTGTTTGTGCGGCTCGAAGATCCGCAAGTCCCGAGCGTCACGTTCCAGCCGCTCGTGCGTGTTTGTTGCTCGTTGGTTGACAGTGTTGAAATGCACACAGAGTAGCATCCACTGCGTAGGAGTGCTTGGTGCTTGATGTAGGCTTTGGCTGCTTGCGGATGGCTCAGCTGCTGCCTGTATGGCTGTGCGACTGTGTGCGTGTGTGTGTTTTACGCATACAGCAGTCGCGTTCGACTGTCTCGCCGATGGTGCCGCCCAAGATGCTCGCGAAGCTGAGCTACGATGCGACAAAGGTCGCACTTGCAAAGAAGAAAGCGCCACTGAGCAAGTTGTTACCGGCTGGCGTGAACGAGAAGCAGTTTGAGAAAGACGTGAACGAAGCGTTTGCGCAGGTGCGTCTGGTTGCGTAGGTGTGCTACAACTGCAGCAACGTCTTAGATGTGCTCAACATGGCGGTGACGTGTGTGTGCTCCATGCATCGGGTGGCTTGCTCGTTGGGCAGGAGATGGGGATCCATCACTACGCTTTCTGAGGGATGACGTCGAATTGCTAAAGTGGTGACTGGGTAGTAGTCGCTTTAGTCACTTTGGCGAAACTGCAACATACTCGTAGTCAACAAAGAGTCACGATGCAGCGAGGAGCAACAAAGAAGCGTCTGCAGATACTGCGCAGCAGCAGCAAGAGCAAGGACAAGCCAGCGAGACGCAACGTGTCGCTGCGGCTGGAGCCTGACGACTTTGCGGACGTGCAGTACAAAGTCGAGATCCTGCGCACGTCGACTGGCGCAGCTGCGATTGCAAGCGAAGATGACGATGCGCTGGACGAGAGTCGTCGCATCACACTCGAGATCGCAGTTGCTACTGTAGTGCTTCTCATCGTGCTTGGCGGGAGCATTGCGATCGGATTCGCGAGCGACGTCGCGTTGTTTGCACACGGCGCACTGGTGTATGCGCTGCCATCTCTACTGGCGCTGCCACTCACGTGGGTCTTTGCGCTGTACATGTGGGAGCGCTCGCGTTTGTCGGCATCGTCGTTAATGTTAACAGAGTCGAAAGGACGCGATGTTGCGTTAATCTAATATAGCTGAAAATTTCCAGCAAATTTGCTCTTTGTATATTTTAACTAGCAGAAAATACAACAGCAAATTGCCAATTGCAAACCAAACGAACAGCAACGACATCGCATTGACGCCGAGCTCGTGATGGCAGTGATCACGTTCACGCCGCTGTATGGCGTGCACTCGAGCGACCCGTGCTGCGCGTACTTGCTCGAGATCGACGACGTCTGCATCTTGCTCGACTGCGGCTGGACGGACCAGTACGACACGGAGCTGCTCAAGCCACTGCAGCGCGTGATCGACCGGATCGACCTCGTGCTCATCTCGCACTTGGACGTTGCGCACATGGGTGCGCTGCCGTACGCAATCGGAAAGCTCGGTCTCAAAGCGCCAGTCTATGGCACTCTCCCAGTCCATCGCATGGGCCAAATCGCGCTCTACGATGCGTACCAGGCGAAGACGAAGAGCGACGGCGACTTTGCGCTGTTCAGCCTCGACGACGTCGACGCAGTGTTTGAGAACTTCAAGCAGCTCAAGTACTCGGAGAAGCTCACGCTCACGAGCTCAGGTGAAGGCATCGTGATTACGCCGCACGTCGCCGGTCACTTGATTGGCGGTTCGCTCTGGCGCATCGAGAAAGAGACGGTGCGGTATCGTGTCTACTGGCGTATCTACTCACGTCTTTTCTACTGACTGCGTCTATTGTGGCGGCGCTGGCGATGCTATTGCATCCAGGACGATATCATCTACGCTGTTGACTACAACCATCGGTCGGAGCACGTGCTCCAGAAGACGATTCTCGATTCGTTCACGTTCGTTTTGTATTGTGTATCATTTCATCCAGTCGCTGTTGCTTATTGTTGATAAACTGCTGACTTTTACACACATGCCTGTCTGCTACTGACTTGTCTGCTTATCAACCGATAGCCGCCCGACGCTATTGATCACAGACTCGATGAACATCCACACGGAGCAACCGAAGCTCAAGGACCGCGATAGCAAAGTGCGTTTGTCTCTCTCTCTCTCTCTCTCTCTCTCTCTCTTACTCGCTTGCACTTATTCTATCTACAGATCATGGTCGAGATCCTCAAGACTGTGCGCAGTGGCGGGAACGTATTAATCCCAACCGACAGCTCCGGCCGCGTCCTCGAGCTCATGCGCGTCTTGGATCAATACTGGATCCAAAACAAGTGCGTCTGTGGATCTATCGACGTATAACATATAACGTATAACGTATAACATGTGACGTATAACGTATCATCCGCTCTGTAGACTTCGAGATCCGATCGCATTGCTCCATGACATGAGTTACTATACGCCGAAAGCCGCTCAAGCGATGCTCGAGTGGTGCAACGAACGCATTGCGAAGAACTTTGACGTCGGGCGACAGAATCCGTTTCAGTTTACGCACATTCACTTGATCCATAGCTTGGAGGACCTCGACAACCTCCCGAGTCCCAAAGTACGTGCTTGTTTAGCTCTACATTGATTTATATCATGCAGCAGCTGACGCTCGTGACGCAAACAGGTCGTGCTAGCGACGTCGCCGACGCTCGAGTGCGGGTTTGCGAAAGATCTGTTCTTGCGCTGGGCGTCGGATGCGCGCAACAGCGTCATCTTTACTGGCAATGCACCTACACAATCGCTCGCAGCGCGTGTGTTGGCACTGAATGACGACCGCAGCAGTGGGGATCGGACGCTGGTGCTCCGTGTGACCGAAAAAGTGTTGTTAGAAGGCGCGGAACTCGCGTTGCACGACGCAAAAGAACGCAAGCGCGTGCGGATTGAGGCCGAGACGAAAGCGAAAGAGATGGAAGACGCTGCGATGGAAGATATGCTCCTGGGCATTGAGGACTACGAGTCGGACGACGACGATGACGACGATGCTGGCGATGCGCGTGAAGCGACAGCAGCAGCCGACACTGCAGCCAAAGAAGGTGTGTGTGGCGGCCTCGAGAGTAGCTGGGATAGCGCTATGAAACGATGCCTCATACTCTCTCTCTCTCTCTCCACAGTCCAGCTCCGTGGGACGTTCAAAGTCGGTCTTGGCCAATTTGCAGCTGTGCGGTACCCCATGTTCTTTGCTGCGGAGCCAAAGATCGAGTGGGACGAATATGGCGAAGCGATCGATCCAGACGACTATCGTGACGCTGCGTTGCTTGCGAGTCGCCAAGCGCGTCGCAACTTGATTGAGAATCCAACCGCAGCAGACGGCGACAACGTCCCGATGACGAATCCAGACGACGACGCTGCTGCTGTCGATACGCGACCGACAAAGACTGTGACGACCGACCTCACAGTCACTGTACGTCGCTCGCTCTCTATCGCTCTATCGCACTATTGATCTGTCGAGCTGTCTGGCTGTACGACTGGCTTTTTGGAGACTTGTGCGACGCTTATTGATTCGCGTATTTGCCACTAGGTCGCTGCGCGGATCATGCACGTGGACTTTGAAGGCGTCGCCGATGGCCGCGCGATTCGCAATTGTCTCAGTAACGTCAAGCCGCGCAAGTTGATCCTCGTCCATGGCACGGTCGCGACGACACAAGAGCTCAAGAAGTTTGTCGAAGCAACGATTCCATTGTGCGAAGCCGTGTTTACGCCCCACGTGATGGAATGCATCGATATTGAGTCCGACACGAACGTCTACAAGCTCGCACTGAAAGAGTCGTTGTACACAGCTGCAGTGTTTCACAAAGTGCGTCTGATGGCTCTAAGACGCTCTGCTTGTATCGCAATTGAGTAGCTCCATCGATCCACTGACGCGCTTGTGATTGCGTCAACCTATCTCGATTGCTTACCAGGTCGGACTGCACGAAGTGGCGTTTGTCACTGGCGAGCTCCTGCTGCCTGAGAACAGCTCCGTGCCGGTGCTCCAGCCTATCGGTAGCGGTGGTGGCGACCGTGCGCTCCATGACCCGATGCTGCTGAGCGACGGCAAGATGAAGCTCGATCTGATGAAACAAGTGCTCGCGAAAGCCGGTTTTGACGCCAAGTTTCGCGGTGGCATGCTCGTTTGCAACGACGGCGTCGTGCTCAAGCGTGCGATGAACAACGAGATCGTCGTCGAAGGTTCGCTCTCAAGCAGCTACTACCGCATTCGCAATCTGCTGTACGAGCAATTTACGCTAGTGTAGAGTCCGACGATCGCAACACGGTGTCAAAATATCGATTCTTGTTCATCTTCGCTTTGTGCCATGCGACGACATGCAAAACGGCATACAATATTGAAGTACAATTTGGCTTGAATGCATAGCAAACACACTTATATTATTTTGCTGTTCAATTTATTTAGTGAACTATATATTTTGTGTCGATACGCACACCAGTGGCGTACATCGATTGACGCACACCCGCACACAAGCACTGTTGATCAACATGTTGGCGTTGCAGCGACGTGCAGTCGCGCGCGCGGCGCAGTTCTCGACCGCAGCAGCAGCAGCCGTCTCGTCGACGTCGACTGGCTCGACCAACTTGCCACTGCGCGTCGAGGTGCGCGAGAGCGAGGGATCGCGTGCAGCGCGTCGGCTGCGCAAGCAGGGCTTCCTCCCGGGCATCCTGTACGGCGAAGGTGCCGACGGTGCATCCGACAAGGTGCTCGTGTCGCTCGAGACGCGCACGTTTGAGAAACTGCACCGCAAACTGTGGACGTCGGTCGAGAACCAGGTGTTTGATCTCCACGTCGGCGACAGCGCCGCGCCCGTGAAAGCGTACATGCGCGACCTGCAGCTCGACCCCGGTACGTTTTGTCTCTTGTAGCAGCTAGCGCTATATTGCCACTCACAACCACGCTTTTCTCTACCTCTATCCACACACACGCACCTGCGCGTCCACACATACAGTCACGGACGTGCCACTGGCTGTCAACTTTATGCGCTTCAAGCCCGGGCGGAAGCTGTCGATCCCGATCACGTACTTGAACGAAGAAGGGAGCCCGGGGCTCAAGCGCGGTGGATACATCAACCACATTCACCACGAACTCGAGTGCATCGTGTACACGGACGCGATTCCACCGACGCTCCAGATCGACGTGAACGGTCTCCACGTCGGCGACAAGATCTACTTGGACGCAATTGCGTTCCCCGATGGGATCGAGCCTGCGATTGCCGCTGGTTCGATGGTCTCGAAGATCGCAGGCCGTCGTGGGCTCATTCCACGTGCAGAGCCAGTCGCAGCGGCCGTGGAGGACGTCGTCGAACAAAACGACGACGACGACGACGAGTTTGACGAGTGGAACGACATTTTCTAAGTTGTTTTTTGTGTGGGGGAGAGCGGATGGACGACATTGTTGTAGGCGCTTCGAGAGAGAGAGAGAGAGAGAGAGAGAGAGAGACGACGACGACACAAGCGACGAACGAATAGAAAACTGATCCCAATTGCTGCTCCTTCTCGTATGGTCGTGTGTTTACGCAACATCATCAGTCTCTTCCTCCTCTTTGTCGTGCTCGTCGTTCGCATTGTCCATTGCAACGTTGTCGTCTGTTGCGACGTCATTATCCTCCTCATCCATTCGCTCTTCCTCCACATCATCATCCGCAACAACATCCGCTTCTTCAATCTCTTTCGCTTTGCTCTTGTGCTTGTTGCTTGCGACGCTTTGCGGTTTGAAAAAGTCGACACCACGTGGCCGCACGTCCGCAATAGTCGCTGCGCCATTCACACCAATAACAGCAGCAGCTGTCGATGGCCGTTTGCTCTTTGTATTCGTTGTCGTCTTGGACGCACTGACGTCTGGGAAATCATCGCGGAGCCAATCGAATGCACTCGTAATGTGCATTGCGCGCGTCACGTCCGTTGCGCGGATCGTCCGGCGATTCTGAAACAGCGCCTGTTCGTAGCCTTTCGTTGCCAAGAGCTGTACGAACAGCTCCTATAATGATGCAAATAGAACAAATCAGTCGATCGACCATAGTGAAAACAAGTCAACGTAACAAAACAAAAAACAACGCACCGTCGCTTTCGTGATTGCAATCAACGCGTCGCGGTTCACACGACAGGCATCCGGGTCCGTCTGCATGATTCGTTTCACGCGGCCTGGGTGAATCGAGGTGTGTGGGCTTGAGTGGCTCTAATCGACAGGAAAAGCAGCAGGCGATGAAGCGACGCACTGAGTTGGTAGATGCACGCGTTCGATGCGTCGGTCTCGGTCGCGTCCGCAGCGTCAGTGGCGGCTGCATCGACTGGGTTTGCCAGACGCTCCTGTGCGTATCGCTCCTTGTCTTGCACCGCCAGTTGCACATAGTGCTATGGCCAGTTGCAAGTGTGCGTGCGTCAGTGTTTATTGAGCGATCGTGTGTTAACAAACGAGCTGCAGTAGAACGCACCTCGCGTTCCTGTTCGTTCAGTTCTTTCCACTGTGCGCTGATGATCTTTTGGATCTCGCCAATGCGCAGTCCTACATGTGTGTTACGCCATCGCAGTAGCACCCGGCGTCGACACGAGAGCGTGAGTGGAAAAGCATGGCAATCGAGTGCGTTTGCCGCAACACGAGCGAACACGAGCGCCAAACGCTACAATTACAGCCATACACACCTGGGTTTTCCTCATTGACTTGCTTCCGTCGGTCGTTGCAGAAGAGCATGTACGAGCTGAGTGCTCGCTTGACTGGCGCCATCGTCACGTAATGGCAACAACGTTTTGCTTTGTCTTGCGTGTTGTGCGAATGATTAAGAAGTAATTTAACTACTATTACATTTAGTGTCTGCGCAGCTTTTCAGTGCACAAAACAAATCCATCCGAACGATCATGGACAACTTTCTGCACCTCGTGCCGATCGCGAACGACTTGAGCCTCGACCACGGACTCGTGTACGGTGATGATGAAGACGAATATGGTGGGTCTGCTGACACGGACACCAGCTATGTGCTTGACAACCTGAGCGAACGGCACTACCCACCACCAGTGCTCGATGTCACGGCGAGTCGCGACAGCAACGACAATATTGGCGCGGTCGCGAATGCGAGAAAGCGCCAGCACGATGCGAGCGAGAGCACCAGCGACATAGACGCCGCACGTGCGCGCCGTGCATTCTTGGCGCGTGCGGAGCTACTCGAGACACAGATGCAGCAGATCGCGCACGCGACACAGCAGCGCATGGACGCAATGACGCGCATCCTCGCACTGCCCGACCCGCACGAGCAGCTCGCACAGTATTTGGCGCTGCAGCTCGACGAGCGACCGTGTGAACCGAGCATCAACATTGCTGCCGACTTGCTCGAGTGCATGCGGCAATTGACGAATGCCACCGACAATGAGATCGCGCTGCTTGGCGCGTTCGTGGTTGCCTGTGACGCGTCGCCGCACACAACGGCCCGGCGTCCAGCGTCGCTGTTGCCAGTGATCGCTGCAATGATGATAAAGCATGTAGGACGACGCTAACAGCCTGTACGGATATAACTAAGTCGGCACGTACACATCTTCTACAAGTGCAACATCGATTCACTTCATTTAATATTGCTGCGTCCAACAAACACTACGTGACCCACTCAAAGAAGCTACACTGCTGGTCCTGTGCTGGCTGTGGACATTTGTAGAACGTCCGGCCCTGGTTCGCGCCGTTGCGACACGTCAGGAGCACACCCGGCAGGCCACAACTACACACTGGCACCTGCTGCGTTGTTGTTGTTGATGTTGTGGCGCCACCACGTTGGTGCAGCGGCTGCTGGTACGAGCGGCTGTTTGAGTTGGTCGAACTACTAGCGCTCTGAGCTTCGTCTTTCCACACAAAGAACCCGCAGCTGTCGCTCCCTTGTTGACCGCAGACAAAGAATTCGCGGCCGAGGTTGTCGCCTGGCTTGCGTGTCACGCGCAGCACGCACGGCACGCGGTGTCCTGGACACACTGGTGCATTCGGATCGCTTGACGCAGCGGCGAACGGCGGTCGCGTTGGTGCTGGCGCAGCGCTGCCGCCATTTCCATTGCCGGGCAGCTCGTCTTTGAACTGAAAGTAGCCGCACGTCTCGGTCTGATCGTGTCGACATGCGTAGAACGTTCGGCCTTTGTTCGGTCCGTCTTTCTTCACGATGCGTTCATTGCATGGCTCGTCGTGTCCCGTGCACCGGACTGCGACAGTCGGTGCGTCGGCCCACGCAAAGTGGTCGCACTGCTGTGCTTGTGGCAGCGGACACACAAAGAAGAACCGGCCGTTGTTCGGTCCATCACGCGTGACTTGGCGCTCGGCGCACTCGAGCCCGTGGCCCGGACACCTCGGGACGTCGGCAGTCGCCCCGCTGGCGCTACTGCTATTGCGAGCAGCGCTTGAGGCAAACGGCTCGTGGCCGTTGGTGCTGCTGCTGCTGCGTCGCGGATTCGATGGCAGCGGCGGCGGTGCGTACGTTGTCGTCGTCGCGTTCCATTGCGAGGAGGAGGATGGCGGTTGTGGTGGTTGCCGTTCGCTGTCGTTTGCGCTGCGTCGCGGCCGTGTACTATCGATTGGCGCTGGTGCTGACGACGCTGACAGCAGCGGCGGCGGTGGCGGCGGCTGGACGCGGAAGCCATTGTGGTCGTCGTCCGTCGCCTCGAGCTGAAACTGCTCGGAGAATGTCTGGTCGAGTACGTCGGCGTTGCGTCGGACGCTCAAGAAGATGTCGCGCATCTACATTGTACAATACACACGTGACGCAGATCGTCAGGCCAGACCTAATGTCCATTCTCGCAGCTGCATCAACGCACCTGTTCCATGCACGCAGTCACGACCTGTCGATGGTCTTTCTGCCCGAGTGCAATCGCCTTGCAGTCGTTCTCCATCTGCAGCACAAACAAGCGCAATTCGTCGTCAGCAACGCAAGTACTACCATCCACACAGCAATACAAACGTACGGCAGCACGGAGCGCGGGCTTTGCTAGATCCAACCCCATGTGTTCGTACGACAAGACGAGCGCCAACCCGAGCGTCGTCGGCTGGAATTGCGTGTTGTTGTTCACTTTTTCCGCGTATTCGCGCTTGAGGATCGTCTTGATGTGCTCCGCGATCGTCGCATCCGTGCCGATGCCGTTTGCGTCCATCTTGGCGATCAAGTCCGACTCGGACAGCAGCGGCGGTGGCGCAGTCTCCCCGGTCTCCATCGTCAGCGACGTTGGGACAAACGTGTCGCCTGGCGCGTACAGTGGAATCGCGGACGCGCTCCACTTTTCGTACTTGTAGACGTCCAAGTAGTTGCGCGCTTCGATCATGAGGCCCGAGGCTGTAAACCCTTCAGTCCCTAATCGCATCTGGACGTTCGTCTGGTGCCCCACGGCGTCTAAACTACAGCACGCAAGGAAGTGGCGCGTGACAAACTCGTACACTTTGCGCTCCGTGTCGTCGCTTAACGACGTGAGCGCGACGCTCTTCGTTGGGTGGATCGGCGGGTGTGCTTGGTCGTCGGCGCCGCCGTGGCGCGGCGCGTCAAACTTACTGTTCGGCCCGATGAGGTTCGTTGAAACGTACGCGCCCCAGACGGCGTGACTCGCATGGAGCTGGACGAGCCCAACGAGGTCCGTGCCGTCTTGAAACTTGTTCGTTTCCGTTCGCGGGTAGCTCAACAGGCCTTTGTTGTACAGACTTTCAGCTGCTTTCATCGTCTGTTCGGACGAGACGCGGAGCCACGTGGATGCGCGTTTCTGGAGCTCGACGGTCGTCAGCGGCAGCGGTTTGCGCTTCCACGTCGGTCGCTTGTCGACGCGCTCGACAACTGCGACGGCGCTTTCGACGAGTGTTTCAAACAGACACAGACACGCAATGCGGTCGTACACACGTGCGCGCTTCCACGCAAACGCAGTCGTTGCTGCTGGCGTCTGCTGCGTTTCGCTACTATCCAGAGCTGGTTGCTGGTGCGTGACGTCGATGCGATAGAACGGCTCACGCTCAAACGTTTGGACTTGGAGGAAGCGCTCGACGACGAACCCGAGCGTGGGGAACTGGCATGGACCGTAGCTAATCACTTTGCTGTTCTCGCTCGTGCGCTTGAGCGTCGGGAAGCGCCGTTGGATCCGCATCGTTTGGAACCGCGTGAACGCTGCGCCGATGCGCAGATCGATCTCCGACCGCGCGTCGCATGCGAGTGAGAGCTGCTCGTTTGGCAGTACCAAGTGCTGCACGGCGTGGACAATGTCACGTGGGATGAGCGCTGAGAACCGCGCGCGCGACACGCGAAGGCGTCGGCGACTCGCGCGTTCGCAGATGCTCTTGACTTCAAACGCAATGTTCTCGCCTTCGCGGTCGCAATCGAGCCAGAGCACGAGCCACTACGGCAATCGTGTGTGTGTGTGTGTGTATTGCGTATGAGAGACGATAGATATGACGACAAGGCAGTAGACGCAACGTACTTGACTCTGTCGCGCTTCACGTACGAGCGTCTTCTCAATGTTCTTTTGTGTTTCATCGCCCCGAACGCGCTTGGCAACTTTGGCAGTAAAGAGGTCGGTTGGATCACACGAGTGCCAGCTCCTGTAACGTGTGGGTGAGTGAGTGAGTGAATGGGAGTCTGTGAGGATTGGAGACCTGCACACGTTGACAACGGAGCGAACGCACCGGACGCTTGCGTCAAAGTCGAGCTCCATGAGGTGACCCGTAACAGAGGTGAACACCATTTGCACCTGCTGGTGCTGGATCTCGTACGGGAACTCGTACACGGGATTGTACTGCGACAAACCCTGGCGCTGAGATGGCGGACATCGCGTATGCATGCGATCAGCGTGCGGATTCGTGTGCAGACAGCAGCGCGCTTTGACGCATAGGCGGTACCACGTACCCGCTGTGGGTGGCCACCAGAGAGGATGTTGGAGATCTCCTTCGCAACCGACGGCTTCTCGGCGACATTGAGCACCCGCATCGCTTGCGCGTTGATGTCGCTTCTGTAAGATTGTTGCAGTTGTTGCTCTTTCGTCTGCTCTAATTGAAAAAATTACAAAATTGGCAAGTAATTGATTGACAAGCAAGCACTCACCAAGCGACACAACCACGACGACAACCACGCATTGCATCGCTGTGCAGATGATCAAGGACGGCTTCCTGAACGTGCATAAGCCCGCAGGCGTGAGCTCGCACAAGTGTGTGATGGTCGTGCGCAAGCTCTTCCAGACACGGCAGGTCGGCCACGGCGGCACGCTCGACCCGATGGCCACGGGCGTGCTCACGATGGCGCTTGGCAAAGCCACTAAGTTTTTGCAGGTGCGCAAGTGTGCGTGCACATGCGTGCGTATGCTGCTACTGACACTTCTTCATCGCACCCGTGTGTGCAACAGTACCTCACATCGGACAAGGAGTACAATGGCGTCATCCGCTTTGGCGTGACGACAGACTCGGACGACATCACTGGGTGCGTCCATGTGTCACACTACCGCATAGCAACACAGCAACATCATGTTACTTATGTGCTCACACACACGTGGAGATTGTAGCACGATCCTGCACGAGCAGGCAGCGCCGTGGCTGACAGAACACGACGTGCAGACTGCGCTGCAGCGGTGAGCACCTCAGTCAACGCAAGATGCGACGTGCATGGAGGACCGCACACGGACACTGCTGATGACAAACTGTACATTGCTGCCTTGCTGTTCGTTCGGGCTTCAGATACGTCGGTTCGATCGACCAGATCCCGCCACGCGTGAGTGCGATCAAGAAAGACGGCGTGCGGCTCTACGAACTCGCGCGCACGAACCAGGTACAATTACAGTCCGCAGCTCTGCTGTAGCCTATCACAGCCACTGACTTGCTGCTGCTATGACTACTGCTACTGGCGTCATGCATGCGCTCCGACAGCAAATGGAGCTCCAGCCGCGACGCGTGCACATCCGTCGGATCGATCTGCACGCCTTTCGCCCTGGCGCGTTCCCCGAGGTGCGTCCAACTGTAGCAGCCTTCGCAGCCGCTTGTTGCGAACACTGTGGCGCACTTGCTAGTTGTCGCTAGACAAATAAACAGCCACACCGACTGTAGCGGTTATGACGCATCTGCACGATGGACTGACGGTAATCATTGCAAACCAACAGGCTGACATCCGCGTCGTGTGCGGCGCTGGGACGTACATTCGGTCGATTGCACGCGAGTGCGGCGAAGCGCTTGTAGTGCCACGATCCGAATCCCACAACGGCGACGCTGCGACGACTACAATAGACACGACAACAGCCTGCGTTGGCGGGACACTTGCAGCACTCGAGCGAAGCCGGAGCGGCATCTTTAGTCTCGATTCGAGTCTCAGCTTTGACGCGATCCGCACGCAGCTCGAGGTGCGTTTGTCTGACTGTGTGATGTGTTGTACACAAGCCGCTCAGCGTTGCCGTTCTCTTTTACTTGATTGCCTCGACTCGTTCACAGACTGGCGCGAACCCTTTGCAGCCGATCGCGAGTGCCCTCGAGCACCTGGCATCCGTGGAGCTGGCGCCAGCGGCAGCGCACAAGTGGCAGGTCGGTGGCATCGCGTGGATTCGCTCGACCGACGTCGTGCCTGGCAACAGTGACAGCAGTGCAAGCAGCGACGTCGCGCACTGCAGCGACTATGCACTGGCAGATCGCGAGACCGTGCGCGTCTTTAGCAGCGCAACGACACCGCCGACGTTCCTCGGCGTTTCGCAGGTCGAGCGCCAGCAAAACAAGCCCGACGCGTTCGTCCTGCGCACGCGATCGTTTGCATGAGAGCGTATGAGCGTGTGTATGCGGCAAGCGCGTGGGGTCAATAGACAGGCGATAGAGACGATCCACAACAAAGAAAGAACGTTCTACTTCTCTCTCTCTCTCTCTCTCTCTCTCTCTCGCTCACTCACTCTCACTCTCACTCTCACTCTCTCTCTCTCTACTTTTCAATCGCGTACTTTGTCAATGGCAGCAAGAACGTCTCGAGCCCCAAACCAACGACGTACACTGCGCTCGTGATCACAAAGCACGTGCGGTAGCCATACGCGTCGATGATGTACCCACCGACGACTGCGCTGCCAGACCACGAGAACACGGACAGACCTTCAAGTGCGTTCCAGCGTGCGCGAATCGCTTTCGGGACGTAGTCCATGAGGATCGACCGCCGCAGTGGCTGCGAACACCGCATCATGCCACCGCGCATCAAGAACAACACGATCTGTAAGCTCAAGGGCGCGGCAAACGCCATTGCAAACAGACACAATACAGAAAAGCATCGCGTCGAGACGATCAGTGGCATGCGGCCCCAGACTTTTGACAGCCGCTGGGCGATGACCGACAGCACCATCACGACGAGCGGTTGACAGAGAAACAAGAGCGAAATGTGGATCGGCGTCAGTCCGTACTCTTGGATGAAGAAGAGTGGAAAGAAGTTGATCGTCATGCCTGCGCCGTTGCTGATGATAAAGTCCGACGCAAACAGCAACCACGGCACGTGGTGCGTCCGAAAGCACAGAAACCGCACGTCGTACTGCGCGAATCGCCCTTCGGTGTCGTCCTCCACTATAACGGGTGTTGTCGACGACTGGCTCTCGAGCGCAAGTAACGCCGACTGCTCCGTTGCTGGCTTATCGTCCGTGTTGACGTCGTCGTCGTCGTACGTATATTCGATCGCGACGTCGTTCCCAGGCGTCAAGAGCGGCTGCTCGCTCTCTTTGCGTTGTGATGGTGACTTTGATTGTGTACCCACCGCTGTTTGTGCATGTTGGACGTTCTCGAACGCACGGTCGTCGTCGAACCGCAAGAGCAATAGCGATGCAATCGCGGCGAGCACCGTTCCGAACGCCAGCACGGGTCGCAGCTCCTGCAAGCGCCAGACATCGCCGTAATAGAGAAACAGCAGAATGCTGATCAATGGTCCAAGGACCATCGCAAAGTTCGAAATGTTGTACTTGATCATGAACGGATACGACCGCGCGCCGTGCGGGATCGAGTCGGCAAACAGCGCTTCCATTGCCGGGCTCTGGAGCGCAGCAAAGAGACCCCACATGCCAAACGCAACGTACAGCAGCGTGATCGTACTCGCTTCGATCGCATACAGCGTGAGTGCAGCGCTCGCAAGCCCTACGACTGCAGATGCTTGGAGGATCGTGTCGCGTCGGAGCCGATCGGCGCAGTAGCCAGCTGGGAACGAGAACACGAGCTGCGAGATGCCTTGGATGCCTTTGACGACGCCAACCGGCTTGGTTGAGTTTGTCAGTACAAACACGTAGCCAGAGATGACTTGCTGAAACAGGATGCTAGTGGAGGAGCGCAGCAGCAGCAGCCGCGACAGCACAGTGTGGGTCAGTGTGCGCGTCGACAGTGCATGTATATCGAATGCACACGTACCTGCGCGCCGCCCAGTAAAAGAGCGTGAACACATACGCCGTCTGCACGTTGTGCTCAATGCGTTGCCACCAATTTAGCAGAGCCGCCATTGTGTCGCGCAATGTGTGGTGGTGTCCGTCGCGCGTTGTCGTTGCGTGCGTTGCGCGGCACAGATTGTCGAATGGCAAGCAACAATGGCGCTCTGTGGTTTTCGATGGATGTGCACTTGAACGCACACTCATCCAAGCTTTTCATCTTTGCCATCTGCTCGTTGACGTTGCGACAGTCTTGCAAATCGTTTGTATCGGTATATTTTACAAATAAATCTTTAGCTTTACTAATAAGTACCGAAAATTTTGATATTCCTTGCCACACCAGAAGTAAAGGAGCTGAGGCGAGACCACCAGCCGACGTCAGCATGCTACCGAAACAGCCAAACGTCACATTGAACGGGATGCAAAAATGTTATTTGCTCTCTCTCTCTGTCTTCATCAGTGATCCTATCACTCCTACGTGCTAACGCTCATCGTTCTATAGTGTCTGCCCGCCACGATTCTGGTTGAATTGCATCATGTTTTGCAAGCCAGCAGCCATGATTGCGGCCATCATGTCCATGTCGATCGACGGTTGGCCATTTCCGCTGCCATTTGCTCCTGCCGATGGTTTCGACTGCGCAGCTTCGTACGCATACGCAGCTGCGCCAGTCGGTCGAACCATGTGCTTCGCTTCGTCAAAGTCCGTCATGGCAAGCGGCCGCATCGCTGACGCTTCAGGCGCATGTGGAGACGCCGCGGTCGTCGTCGTCGCGACACTACGGACAGTCTCAATGTGTTCCCGCAGTGGGATCATGAGCGCAGCGCGACAGAGTTCTTTTAAGTCACTCCCGCTGTAGTACACCGTATCGACACTCAACTGATGAAAGTCAAAGTTCGCTTCGACTGCTTCCGTCTTCAGGTTGATCCGCAAGATCTGTTCCCGCTGGTGCTGGTCCGGCAAGCCGATCTCAAACGTCCGTGGCATGCGGCGCAAGAACGCCGGGTCGACGTCGCCCGGTCGGTTCGTCGCGCCCATGATGATCACCCCAAAGCCCTTGTTGTCACTACTGCTGACGTCCGTGAAGCCGTCCCACAACGCGAGGAACTCGGTCTTCATGCTCGCAAACGTCGGGTCGGACACGCCGCCGCGCTTGCCCATGAACGAATCGACTTCGTCGATAAAGATGATGCACGGCGCGAGCTTCTGCGCCAACGAAAACGCTGCGCGGACCAACTTTTGTGACTCGCCAAACCATTTGCTCATGATCGTACTGATCTTGAGGTCAATGAAGAACGCCCCGCTCTCTTTCGCAATCGCTTTTGCGAGCATTGTCTTGCCTGTGCCGGGTTTGCCGTACAACAAGATGCCTTTCGGCGCAGCGAGCAAGTTGTTGCGCGCTGCAAAGAACTCGGGACGCTGCAGCGGGAGGACGACGAGGTCATAGATGTCGCGCTTCTGGAGCTCCAAGCCGCCAATGTCCGCGAACGAGACGTCAATGTCGTGCGGGTCGACAATGTCGCCTGCGATGATCTCCTCGTAGTGGTTCGTGCGAAACACAGGCCGCCCAGAGCGATCCAAGCGCCGATGGAGCTTCGATTTGCCGTGCTCGCCCTGCCAGAATTCGTCCATCATCGGCTTGAGCGTCTGGTGGTGTCGCATGCGAATAATTTGAACGTTAGTAGGCGTGTCTGTGCATATGTGAACGCAGCAGCAAGAAACAGACAGCAACGCGTGTGCAGGCAAGCGAAAGCGACGCACCTTGTACATGTACTTGGCAGAGACGAACATGCCGTACAACAATATGCCGTCGACGACCATGCCGATCGCTTCGTCGCGGCGTGATACGGCGCTCGACTGATTGCTTTGCGCAGCTGCATGTGATGCCGTGCTATCTGCTGGTGGCGCAACGCTCTTGCTGCCTCCGGAACCCATAACGATGTCGCGAGTATTCGCCAACGTTGTGTAATACCAATTGTCTGAAGTAAATTGACATGCATTATGACTGTTTGAAAAATATATAACATTAGTCCAAACATTGCTGAAATATATGTTAAGACAGCACAACTAGTAGCAGTATTTCGACATTTGAAAGAACACAACATAAAAACAAAGAGCCCACGAGCCAAGGTCTCTAAAGGAAGTAAAACATCATTCTAAGTTGGAGATTTGATTTGTTGTACCAACTGTCTGAAGCAAACTGTCATGCATTATGTTGCGGCTGTATAATATACATAATTTGGCCTAACAATTAGCTTAATAATAGCTAGCGCAACACTTCAAATATGCGTATAGAACTTTAACATACCATACCATGAATATGCTGCCAACAAAATCGGTTCTGACACTTATTCTGACATAATTGTAAGAACGTAAAAATAAGTAAAACCGCTTCAGTCACCATTGCATTTTTGGCAAAAAGACTTCGCAAGTGTTAGCTCAAGCGGTCATTCGGTTCTCCCTCAATCGATCGCAACGCCGCACCAAGCGGTCTCGACAGACTCTGCTCTCGCATCTATCTGCCCCTCTCGCACTCCCTCGCTATGCAACTCGCAGTCGTATCGCCTCGCTGTCGCCTCGCTGTAGCCTGGATGTCGCCGCGCTCGCCCGTCCCCCCTCCGTCGTACGTGTCCCCCTCCGTCGTACGTGTGTGTTTGCATACATGATGGCATGTTATGGTTTACTAACATCAAACCGTATCGCAGTTTGTTTCTGTTTCTACACCACGCTTTTTAACAGCTTCACTCAACGCGCGACTCACTGTTGCGAGAGCGTAAGTGCGCGAGGCGAGTGCATTTCAGTGTGTGTGTCGCGCGTGGTTTGCGTCTACATTCGTGCTTGCTTGGATTCCTAATCCATGTATGCATTCTTGATCTTCTGTGTATG
>JAADXH010000378.1:0-24623 GCA_023337595.1 Globisporangium camurandrum
ACAAGATGGCGGACCATGCTGCAAACGCAGCAATGGACTCGCAGCGCTCACTGCAACTCACAGCACCATCACATCGCCTTCTGCTGCGCGGCGTCGAACAGTTCTTGACGACAGACGTCGAGCAGTGGACGGATGCCGCGGCAGGACCAACAACAGTCGCAGACAATCGCGCGTTCACGCCATTGGAACGTGCACGCGCCCGTCACGACAGAACACAACAACAGCGTGCATGGACGGACTTGATTCGGCACGCACATGTAGCAAAGTAAGCCTTGTTGCATAGCTTATGCTAGGTTATTGTAGGTCGGCAACGTACCTAAATATACCCCACCTTCATCATCATCGTCTACAAACGCTGCGCTTTTATTTGTTGCTCTCCCGCTGGGTCCTACTATTGCGATCCCTTCGAGTCGCGTCTCTTGCTTGATCATCAATGAGAGCGACTCGATTGCGATAATGAACAACAACGGCGCCAACGGGCATCCTTGTCGAATGCCCAAGCTAACTTCTGTCGGGTTCGACAACTCGGAATTGACGATAAACTGAGCTGTCGTTCCGGTGTGTAATGTGTTGATCAAGTTGACAAACTTCGTGCTAAAGCCGAATTTTTCCATCACCAGCAGCACAAATCCTCTGCTCAAAGTGTCATACGCCTTCATAAAGTCGATGAGCACCACCATCGGTGCTTCGTCGATCTCATCAGTTTGCACGTCCTCAGCTTGTTTGAGCACCGCTTGCATGATCACCACTGACCGAGCTAGCCTCCGCGACTTCACGAATCCTTGCTGCTCGTCGGAGATAATGGCGCTCAGTCCGTCCTGCATCCGTGCTGCTAGAATTTTTGTAAAGACCTTGTAGGCCGTCTGCAGCACTGAGATCGGACGGTAGTCCATGGCGTCGTCGGAATCGCCTCGTTTTCTCAACGGAATCACTAAACTCTCGTTGAAAGAATGTGGCAGTTCCTCTCCGTCTAGAATTTGATTGAACACTTCACCAGCACTGGCACCAGCTCCAACTCGCAATCTTTGATCAAATCGTTCGAGATGCAATCCGAGCCGGCTGCTTTGTAACGTTGCAAGCCGCGCAGTGCTGTGACTGTTTCTTCTTCGGTTATTGCAGCCGTTAAGGCGCTGTTCCATGAGTCCGAAACGCGCTGGCCTGGCGGGATGCGTACCCGCCGATCAAAGTACCACTCTCTCCTGCTTCCAGTGATCGTGGCGTGCTCCATTCCGACAATGTGACGCCACTCGTCAGCCATTACGTCAGCGAGCGGCGCTTTGGCCGAGTTGCAAGGAGTGTTACTGTGGCGTTGAATGAGTGTCGTGATCGTTTGATCTCGCGACCAATTCGATGTTCGTTTAAACACCGCTTGCGTGTCTACCTTGTTGGATAGAAGTGCGGTGCCAAACTTCCATTCACTTTGATCGATTGCCGCCTTTTCTAATTCGTTGACATAGTCGTTTCGTGTTCGCCGGCTTCCTTGTTGCTGTTGCTGCAACTGATACGTCTTCTGTCGTTGCCGTTTACGGTCCACCTTTCGTTGCTGTGCGAGATCGTCCACGAAGTCCCTTCGTACCGATTCCCAGTCAACTCGCTCTTGACTACCGTGCGACTGGGCTATCTTCGCAGCGCTTTCTCTAGCACGGTCCGCGAGATGATCACTTTGTCCGTGCCGTAACGGGTACCGCAGTCGCGGGTGCTGTTGCTTCTTCGTTGCTACTTTTCGACCTCTCGTGTCTAAGAGCGTCAGTACTACGGCTTGATGATCCGATGCAACTGCCGGTAATCCGATCTCTTCGTTTTGTGCTAACGGTGATGCTTGCGGTGAAAGATAGAATCTATCAATCCTGCTCGCGGCTATTTTGGTCCAGAACGTAAAGTCTCGACTCGGCTGTCGAGTGTCACCTTCGTCGTGTAGGATGTCAAAAGCATCCACGAGTTGCAAATGCTCCGTCAGTCGCAACAGCGCCGGACTTTCGGGACGCTTTGCTCTTTGCTGGATGCGCCTCCATCGATCTCTTTGCGGATCAAGAACGCAATTGAAGTCCTCGGCTAACACCCATGGGTTGTCGACTCCTTCGTACATCGCTTCGATCGCTTTGAAGAATGCTTCACATTCCGGTCTTTGCGTCGGCGCGTAGATATTGACGTACACCAGCTGTCCCACCTTGACTGCTATGTGACGGTCTGTCCACGTTTCCGGTCGGAATGGCTGTGCGTTCGTTATCCGCTTTGGATTGACTAGCACTGCTACTCCTGCGACTCTCGTTTCTCCAATGCTCCAGAACGTCGCCTGCGCGGCATCAACCTGAAGTCCCCATACTCGGTTCCAATGAGCATTGAGTTCCTCCGCTTCTTTGGTTGTCACTACGTGCGTGTCTTGTATCAACAGCACATCGTTTCTTGTCTTATGTGTTTCTCCTTTCCATGATTGCATCCATCTCCCTCTCGTCTTGGCTTTGAAGCCTCGGACGTTCTGGGTGAGCACTCGCATTTCTGCGGTGTGATGCTTCAGTGTTTGACCTCGAACTGGTTGGTATTCCTCTTCCAGTTCTTGCTGCAGCTTTGTGTACAGGTCCAGTTCGCTAGCTGCTGACACCATATCGGTGCCCTTAATACTCGTTGCTCTCGCAGTCATCCTCAATCATTCGGAAATGAGCGAGAGCGACTGCAAGTGCTGACCACGACTTGTCTGATACTACGGCTCGGAACGCAGTCTGCAGATGCTTCGAGCCGCGCATCAAATTACGCATTGAAGCGAGGAGCTCATACGACGATCTCGTGTCTTTGTGATCACTTCCTCCCAGCTCCGCGAACTCGTCTTGAAAAACGTACGCGGCGAGCATCCAGCGGCACATGTCTGCTCGCTTTGCTGGTTGGCACAGCCGCAGCACTTGACTCCCGTCAAAATCCTTTGCTTTTATCCACCGCCACTGATCGGTGTCAGCCAGAATCGCAGATCTTTGACTGTCGTCTTGTACGTTGTGCACGCGAGCCAGCCAGTCGGCCAGCCTTCGAACTGTTTCTTGGTCTTTGGCCCTATTGCGCACGCGGTGCATCTCTGCTTGCGTTACCTCCTCTCGCATTTTTCGTGCGAGTTCGACAATGACTGGTTCCTTCACGCTGTTGAGAACCAAATGAGGTGCCGGTGCTTGCCGGAGCCAGTGTAACAAAAGCGAGCCCTGATATTGAGCAGCTCTCGTCCATACTTCCACTGAGCTATCGAAGGTTGGGAAGTCTTGCTTCGACACTGTGGCCCACACGTCACACTGCGCGTCCCATAATGCGATGTACTTCTTGTCCTTTCGCTTCTGGTCCGTGATTTCTCCCCTTACATCCAACCTCCCCTTGCGCTGGTTGGCTTGATGATCTGGAGGCGGTGGTGGTCCCTCATCGTCCGATGAGCCGCTGTCTGAGTCCGGAGACCAAATTGAGCCCGTCGACGCTTTTTTGTTCGACAACTGCCGTTCACTCTCCTGCTCTATCATCTTTGTGGCTGTGCGGTACCATCGCTTAATCATTCCTTCTGACGTACTGTGTTTGTATGCCAAACGCGCAAGTGCTGCTGGTTCCTCCATGTTGCTGTTCAATAGTTCCTCTTGGTCTAGGCGTGATAAACGATCTAGCCCTGTCACCAAGAACGCCAACAGCTCTGCTTTTCTGTCTTTTCCGTCGTTGATAATTCTCTGTAGCTGCTGATTTTCATCATGCGACACCCTGGGATCCTGCAGCGCGTCGATCAAGTCGTTGGTAGCCTCTGTGTCTTCGTCGCTTCCCCACGACATCTGGTCGTCGCTGTCGTTACTGCCTTCGTCATCGCTCTCGGATTTGTCGTTTGTGAAACTATCTTCGAACGAGTCGTTGTTGCTTGCTGAACTCATGTCCACCTCGCTCTCGCTTTCAAACTGACCGGACACGTCGCGTTGCGGGTGATACTGCGTTTTCATTTGTTTCGTGTTGATGCTTTGGGCGTCGCGGACTGCTTTTTGCAGCGAGGTCTCTTTCTTTTGCGGTTCATTTGGCGTTGTTTGGTGGAAAAGGAGACTCGTGTAGTGGCGATTTGCAAACGCGATCACGATTGGTAACGCTGTCTTGTTTTTCACCGCTGCTTGTGTCGCTTCTGTGACCTGTTTGATCCAGTCCGTCGTTTCTGGGAGCCTTTCCATCACTCGTGACGATTCCGCATCAACGGCGTATGTTACAAACGACATCTGACTTCCGTCGATTCGCATTAAAAAACATGGTCGGTCCAAGTTTTTGACCGCCATGCACAACGTTTCCACTCCACCCCACTGCCGCAGTTCTACAACCGCGGCTGGGTCTGAGGGACTCTCTGCGACATCATCAAAGTACTCCAGTACTGCTGCAATTGTCTCTGCGTCGCTCAAACTGTGTGCGTCGCGTTGTACATTCCCTAGTAGTGCTCGTCGTGTAGAAACTGGGAACTCGGTATCGAAATTGAGTTTTGCTGCTGCTCTGATTCCGCGCTTGAAGTCCGCTGTGATTTTCACAAGTCCAGAATTTGTGTCTCGGTCTCCGAATGCTCGTTGCAGCGCCGCCTCTGCTAACGAGTAAAACTGACAGTTTCCACTCGCTGGCGTTTGCGCTGGTTTGACACCAATTGCCTGCAGCACTGTTTGCATGGTAACATTCTCTCCTCCTTCCATGAGTGCATCCCGGTAGACATCGAGTGTCACCTTTGGTGCTGCGTGCTTTTCGATCTCGATTTTGATCTTACTTTGGATACGCATTACTTCCTTCGCCCGTTTGATCGTTGTCGCCGTCACCGGAGGCCGGCCCGTTTTCGTCGTGTTGTCTCGATTTCCTTCTTCCTCTTCAACTTCACTGCTGTCACTGTCACTGCCGATGTCGATTGGATTTGAGCATGTTCCTAGTTCGGGTTTCGATTTCAGCGGCTTGTTGTTTTTGCTGCGGTTGTTTCGTTTCCGAGGTTTTTTCGGTTGCACTACCTCAGCATCCACAGCGTTGCTGGTCGCTGGTGACTGGTTTTGTGGTGGTGATGTTTGATCTGTTATTGTCACGTTTGTTGCGTCTTCAACTTCAGCAGATTTCGTGAGCGCTTGCCGCACATCTTCCAGCGATATAAACGTCGCCGGAGTTGTACTGGCTTTTACTGCCGTTACTTTGTCAAACATGATGCAGTTTTTGGTCTTGAATGCATCGTCAGGAGTTTTACACGTTCGAGCTATGTGTTTGGGTGACCCGCACGCAATGCATGGTGCGTTCTTATGCGTGCTGGTGTGATGCACAATCACCATGTGGTCGACCCAATACAGTCTGTGGACGTCAACCAGAACTGTTGGACACACTCCGGTCTCGAACTCCAATTCCCAGTACTGACTAAAGTCCGATGCGGGTCCTCCCTTGTCTAGCGAATACGCCAGAAAGTTTTCTCCCAGGGTTGTTTGCAACGTCTTCAAGAATGGCGCTACCCCCACGAGAGTGTTCATGATCATCAAGTGGATGCGATACCGGAAACGGCTGTCGACGTCGACACATCCGTCGACTCCCAGCTGCCTGGCCCATACGCTGGTGTTCACTTCTTGTTGAGGACCCGGCATCGGCGCATTTACATCAATTAAGCGTACACGCTGGCGGCGAAATGGCACTTCCATGCCGGCCCATTTGGCGGCTGCTTGTCGGGTGTAGAAATAGAAATTGAATGAATGCGAGCCTGGGTGGTACTCGACTCGCTTCACGTCAGACAGCATGTTGTAAAGTCCTTCCGGCTCATCTGGGTATTGTCTGGCTGCCAACGTGATGGCCTCAACTAGCCGGCGAGTTGATTGATGCGTCGCGTAGATTGGCGTGTTGTCGTTCAACCGCCCAACTAGATGTCCTTCTACCTGCGCGTTAATTGTGAGCTGGAAACGCCATAGACTCTCCCCAGTGCTAATGCGCCGGAGGAACTGCGGTATTTTTTTTAGCAATAATGTCCCCTTCCAACATTCCAGTCAGAATCTTCCACTCCAACTCCGTCGGCTCGCGCTTTTCGACGCTCGCCTTGAACGATCTCTGACAGTACTCCACGATCACCTTTCTCTCGTCCTCCGGAAAACGTTGCGAGTCGCATACAAAGTCCGGCTCGTTTGTTTCCACGGGCGAGGTCGTGCTGCTCGTACTTGCATTGCGTTGCTGTACTGCTTCCGGACTCCATGCGTTGCGTGTTGTCGTTCCACCGAGCCGCTGCCGGTCTGTCATGGCCCTCACGATTTGGGTAAACGTCCATGACGACTGGTGCAGTTGCCTGGCAATGTCTTTGACGATAAGATCCCATGCGTTGAATGTCGGTGTCGATCGCGCTTTGAAACGTGAGAACAGTTCCGCGAGTGCCTCGCTTTCTTCACCGGAGAGCGCCGGATACCCGCTGTTCGCTTTCTGCCGTTTCGTTCCGAAGATCATGTTGTTGTAGACAGCTCGGAAGCATTCCGCTGCCAACGCCGCCACATCCTCGCTAGTGCCCACGCACATTGCTGCGAACACGTGAGCGGGTTGCCGGTCTTCCTGCATCTCTTGCTGCTGCCCAGACTTCGCGTCTGCATTGCCGTTAATTGCGTCCATGTCTACGTCATCTCCTTGTAACGCTTGTGCCTCTCCGGGCTCTTCGTTGTTACGTTCTTCTTTCGCAGCTCGCTTCTCGTCTTTGCTTGCTGCTGCGTTGTCACTATTTGCTTCTGCTTTGGAGGGAGCTCCTTCTCTGCGGCTTGATGCCGTGACAGTGCTGCTTGCTGGCTGTAGTGCGGTGGTGCTGTGTGCAGGTGCGCTGCTCTCGCCGCCCTCCCTGTTTCCGCCGCCGCCGCGCTCACCCGCGGCATGGTCGTGCTCATGCGCTCCCATGTCGATCGTTGTTTTGAGATCTTCGTGACCAACACTCTCGATTTCGATTTCAGTATACTAAAGTACTGTTTGATTGTCCACAATAGTTTTGGCTGTTGTGATCAGTCGTCGCTTGGTTTCTGGCACTTTCGACGCGAAACAGCTGGAACCACAGCTGCTTGCCCGATTGACGGTAAATTCGAAAGTGGACATAGAACTCATAGAGTGGAGTACTGCAGTAGAAATATATACTGTAGTATCGTTTCACGTGATGTAGTGATTATCGCTATTGCAGCAGATATATATACTGTAGCAAGTGCTCACGTGATGTAGTGATTACCGCTATTGCAGCAGATCGTTCCCACTTGCTGTACAAATAAATAAGGCGTCAAAAAGTCTGGACAGATGGCACTGCAAAACGCCAGCGCTCAATTTTTGGACATAGGCCGTAACTTCAGCGATGCAAGGGCGAACTTTGTGTGTCGTGTGGCTGGTTATCCGCTACTGCACTTTGCCGCTCTAAAAGACGCAGTCGAGAGGCACGTGCAGCACAAGCTGTCTACATCACGGAACACGACGTGGCCATGGAAACGAAGACAGCACAAAGACATGGCAGTATATTGGACACGCAAGTGGAGACGCGCTAATGAACATGATGTGCCACCCCAAATGGGCTATCTGGCGTAAAATCAAAACTGCGACATTCAACGACTTACGACAGCGCGTTCATCGGCTGAAACGATCAATCACACGGCTTCGAGTGATCTTCAGACGGTCTGACGCGCCGTTTGCAGACGACGACCAGGCAGAGTCAGTCATGCAACAGCGAGCGGCGCTACTCTTGCTGGCACGGCTTGCACGCAAGAAGGATTCCACAAAAGATTTATCAGATGAATCGCGACTAAGTACCTCGACTTCATTGTGAGCAGCTTATCGCATGATGGACAGCAACACACGACCGCCGAGACACCAAAGGACACGATGACGGCCGGGCAGCGATGTATTTTGACCCTGGACCTCCCGCCCATTACCTGGGACGATGCAGCAGTCCGACCGTTCCTCACCACCGTCAAATGCGACCTTACTAGGCAGACCGAGCCATTCACAGAGCGTGAGATGGAACACTAAGGACTAGGCGGGACTTGTTTTACGACCACGCCGGGAAACTCGCGTCAATTATTTCGCGTTTTCTCGACTTCCGGTCTATCGCGTTGTTATGCACTGCATGTAGGGTTCTCACGCGTAATATTGCGAGATGCTTTTGACAGTCGGCTTCGATGCTAATTCATGGCAGGCACTGCGACCTCGCTCCAAAAAGAAGCATTGCAGACGCCGTCGACTTGCTCCAGGCGACGCACGAGTTGGTGCGTCTAAAGCAACTCCCTGCGGCAGCGCTCGCACTCTTCGTGGAACAATCCAAGGCGTACAACACACTACGCCGCGGTTACATGATACGTTAATTGTCAGACAAGGGATTCACGGACTTGTTTGTTTGTACGATTGACGCGCTCCACCTTGAAAAGACTGTATCTTTCCTCGCCACAGGGCTCGAGTACAAGCCAGCAGCAGTCACTACAGAAATTTGGCATGGCGACAAGTTAATGTCGCTGCATTTTTGTCGCGGCGATGACTCCGCTCTACGAAGTCTTAGTCGCCACAGCGTCAATTGAAAGCTTGTGATTGAGCCTAACAATGATATTCTTGCTCAAATTCGCGGGATTTGCAGATGACGCAGCGCTCTACCTCGCTGATGTGTCGAAGTACCAACAGCGGACTGAGCGCGGACTCGTATATGAGCGACGTTCTCATGAACAGTGCTGACTATCATGGACAGTTTTCACCAATTTACTTTGCTAACGTGGCGACACCGAAATTGAAACGCACACTGGAGCACCGGAGGAAATGCGTTAAAGTTTGCGATTTGGTTGGAGCAATCGCACGCGCGCTCGGTAACGAAAGGGGACATGTCAAAGAGTTAAGCGGCTTACAGGCACACTTGATAAGCAAGCGAGGAGATCGTCCTTGCCCTTGACGATGAATGTGAGCGGATGCCGTCACAGCTGCGACAACTCTGCCGATAGACACTCGGATAGGCCGATTTAGATGGATTCCGCATGTTGGCATCCCATGCGGCGGCACGCTCTGGCGGTCAGCGACAGTGACGCTCACGGCGCGGGATTTGACGTATTGCGGGGGCCAAAGTGCGCTCGGCATGCTCGTGTCTTGGGGATAGCTCTCACACGGAGCTGTCGCGCTCAAACCAGTTTGATATGTGTACTCATTCACTAATGAACAGGCCGGATAGCATAAATACTGCAAACTACTATAATGACCATATATTCACACATTGAGCACAAGCGTGATGCCTGTTATGAGAACGGCAAAGTGTATGGCACGTATTGGACGCTTCGAAAGGAGTAACGCACTCAACAAGCGCTCAGTCGAATTGACAACCATACCCAAGTGCGACAGGTAACGATGCGTGATATGGACACGTTTCGTGGATTTAAAGACAAGAGCAGGACGCACCATCGACTCTACAATAATAAATGTGTGAGTCTGTGTGTGCGTCAACGAGCAATGTGACTACGCGAACAGAAACGACGTGATGATCACACCACTATAGAAAACCCCGACAATACCGCCACCACGTCGGAAGTTGCTCGAACTATGGTGAGGCGTTTAAACCCCGCATCGAACGCTAACCACCAAATGGTTTACTCTTGCAACTCAACCCCATTTAATCATAGAGCCGCGAAGACCAATGTCCGCAATCAATCTTCCAAGCACTGGTTCTGGAAGGGTGCGTGTATGCTGGTACTGTGGATGTAGACACTCGTGCCATGGAGCCGAATGTGCACCATGCACTGAACTTCACTGCTTCTTGCGACGCTGCGACACTCTCGGAAAGACGTCTTTGATGGTGTCGCTTCTCTGCTCCTGTCTATCGAGCTGATAGTACGCTGTGATTCCTTCGATGTGCTGAAAACCCTTTTGCAGCTTTTATGGAATGGCATGGCCACCACCATCACGCATCGTCTCAGGGTGTGGCGCGTTGGCATGTGTGGATGCTCGGGAATTGGGCACGGTACGGATTACGCATCGCCTGGGCCCGAGTTGGCTCCAAATTTGTGTTTTGTATGTATACGCGCTTACTACGGCGGCTCGACGACTGCCACGAAACGACGTGACATGATGGTAGTGAGAGCGATGCTCAGGAAGAAACGACATGGAGGATCGCGCAATTGTCTCTACCGACAAACGGTTCGTCATGTTCTATGACGAAGGTGCGCGAGTAAAAACCAGCTCGACAGGATGAGGTGCTGTGCTGGGGCATTAGGTCGGCGATTCTGGCTCCTTTGCGATTTTGTGACATGTATCTATGTCGTGTGGGGGAAAGACCACAACGAACAATTTTGCGAAGTTCTGCAATCTCGTACACGAGCTCGCAATACGCACGCATTTGTCACCTATTCACATGGTCGGCGATAGAAGATCGAACGCATCGCATAGCAGCACCAATTTCCAAATGCAAGGGGGCGTTATCATCGTTGGGGTGACGTTTTGAACGCATAATCCCCGTGAATACAACAAAACAGCAGAATTGCGGCCGCCAACATTGAGATCGACAGCTGAGCAAACATACAGTCGATGTCGGTCAGAGATCACGACGACTCGAAGCACATAGATGAGCGACATGGCGCGTTGGGTGAAACGCACAGTATCAAATGGTACACATCGACGATCAGAACTGAGTAGAAATGGAGATAGCACGTTGGTAAAGTCAGGGCAACAAGGTTAATCACGAATCAAAAAATAGAGCTAACAGTAACGCAATATACTGACACACCTCTCGCTATAGCAATGACACAGGTATTAAAATTCCACTTCACACGCATATTCAGCTATGTCTTGTACATTCAGTTCATAATAGTCCAATTGTTAAATTTTATATTTTTAATAACGTAACAACATTTTATGTCTTATTTACCCAGGGGCGTAATTGTCCAATAACGTTTCCGAATTACGCGACAACGATTTGATAATTGAGCTCAGTAACGTTAACCAATGTTACAATTGTACCCCGGGTATGTGCGGATCAATGGTACATCATTATTTGTGCATAAAAACTCGTTAAAATAGAGGCACACTCCTCACATTATAGAATAACCACCGGCTTCGAAATTTAAAAGCAAAATAATATTCCGTGTTAGGGTAAGAATCTCGTTTTGCTAGTTACATATGTATATAACTACTTGTAGTTTGCATAGCTATTGCTTGCTTTAATTTTCTTTTTTCTTGATTAATTTTCTCTCGGTCGGCTAAAGAGCCATATCACGTGCTTCAACAGTTATCACAACATCGTTATGACTGCACCAGTTTCAGATCCGAATTTAGTCGAACATGTCGCGAACATGTATGTTTCGCATATAAAAGTCCCTTCTGAGGAAACCCGGGCTTTTGCCATTGAGCTCAATTGTCGAATGTTAAAAAAAATCCTGCGTATCAAATTGCCAGACACAAAGCATCAAACCCTGCCTTGCCTTTGTAATGTTTGATAAATTGCATAAACTATACTGCGTTATACATTCCATCGATATATACTGGTTGGGTAAAATAAATTTGTATACTTTGGACTAATGCGATCAAATACCGTGACAGGCTAACACGAATCGTGCTCATCAATTTAGAGCGGAAAGGCGTCATCGCAATTGAACGACAATTTCGCACGAAAGATCGCAGTCCAACATCGATCAATTTCAGCGGAGAACGCAAATACGTCAAATCAAGTGCTAGCAAACGACAACGTTGGCAGTGTATCTGTGCGTGCCGGCTTTCATACAAGGCAACAGTAGTTGGAAACAACAACCACATTCAGAATGAGACGACAGAATAGTGACAAGTAGCACGAGTGACTGCACCGAGTAGCCGCATAAGAGCACAAATTAGAAGCAGAAGCAAATGTGTGCAAAGATTGTAGTGAGCTCACTCCGAAATCCAACACACCAAACTCCGACATCTCTACCATCTGCAAGTGCCACCATAACGCTCGTCTCTAAGCGGGGCTTAGCATCTCGTGACAATACATAGCAGGACAGTCTTTGCTACGTCGTTGAAATTGTTGCCTGCCGTTTGTACACGCTACGCTTCAGAAGTCTACTCCAATCTGTGAAGTTCATCGCGCCGCGGCATTGTCAATTGCGTCGTGCGATGATTTTTATGCTGTAGTCGGTGCTCTCGTTGCTGTCGGCGTAGTTTCGTCCACCATGATGCAACGTAAGAAGCGAAATCGTTCTCTTTGCGCCAGTATCGAGACCATTCGCAGATATTTTTAAGCCAATGCGTTGCACCACTATAGTGGATGGAGGAGCTCGGCTTGTTCTGCGACCTTTAGAACCATATCATCATAGTCAATATGAACAAAAATCTAACTGATGTTGCAAATTCACTTTTCTGGCAGACAAATTGTAAAGTTCGCAAGGCAGCGACATTTGGGACAATAGGAGAGCGCACATCTGACCTCACTTCGAAAAGTTTGAGAAAAGTTAAAATCTCGCGAATCTGCTTTCCGATGTCTTCCAGTTCCAATTTTCGCATAGAGTGAGAAGTGAACCTTATCGCGGAGAGGCTGTGTTGCACGTACGAAGTGCAAGACAAAAAGATATCGAAATAGAAAGAGAAAAGCAAAATAGATGGGGGAGAGATCGAGCGATTGTAGTTGATGACCTCAATGTTGGATATGGCAACAGTCGAGTTGGCACAAACATGTTGATGTCCCAAATATTAACAATAACTGTATTATTTCATTCAGTACGTTCAACTTTGTCAAGTTGATATCATACCAGAAAACCAGTTCCCAATGATTTTGGTGCTTGTTGTTGGGCTTCGAACTGGTCACACGAACAACAGCAACTACGGCTTTATTTTGAAGTAGTTAATAGGCAAGGGTTGGTAAGAATCAACATTCCATTTATAATTGAAAGTTCGACGAGCTACCCGACCTATAGATGGCTCGTGTGCAGAAACATACACATTTGAAAAGAAAATGGTTTGCGCTGTGCTTTGAATTTTCATGGGCTATTCTATATTGTTGATATAAATAGACGCGTACATATTCACTCAATGAGTTATCATAATCGCTAGTGCAATTGCTGTGTTGAACACAACTGCCCATACCAGCGTACATTAAAAAGCGATAGTTAACACCTTAAGAAATAACTGAATATGTAATACGTCAAATTAACAATCAATCAAACATGTTTAATCCTCCATGGCCTACACTGCTTGCTATTTTTTGCTCTCGGGACTTGCGCTCAAGATTTTGTTGCGAATCTTTTCAGCAAATTAAATACCCAAAACTACCAATACCACAAAACCATTACCGACAGCAATGTTACCACAACGACAATGTCAATGGCACCAAACATAACGCAATTATAATATCATTGTAGGTTACCAAAATTAAATTACATCAGCAACAGTATTGGTTTTAACAAATTGAAAGTTGATAAAAAAAATCCACAACTAGTAAATCAAGGACTCACCAACGAGAACAACAACTAAAACATTCATCAAGAATTTCGGGAAAAACGATAATGCAGGGTACATCGTTTGTGTAACTACATGCTGTGTGTTATCATGTAAAACACGATACAGAACCATAATTACTGTGCATAGCAAACGACAGTTGTGTTTAAGCGATGCGTTATATCAATAGAAGCAATATTCTTCAAATTTGCTGCAACTGAATATATAGGAGTTACTGGCGTCAGGAAAAACAGGCATGCGTGGACAATTGCAACTAAAGCAGCTTGCATTGTACCTACCTCTTACTTTTTTGAGCTTTAAATCAACTCGGAAAAGTCAGTTCCCATTACTTTGTGGACCACACAATTTCATCTAAACGTGGAAATCGGTAGCTACAACCCATTCTAACATTATGGTTGAGTGACCAATTACAGAAATGCATAGGCACGACATCAAATAGATCGATTATTTCAAAGTTCACTTTGCATTCAGTGCATTGTGGGATATTTATAGCATTATTTCATGGCTACATTTGTGTGGACAAAAAACGATCCATTCCTATTTTAAAAGGATTCGTATCGGTTTCTGACAAACGTATTGTTAGCAAGTACATTGTGGTATATCACATGATTGCATAATTATAGTTCATACGATGAACATAACTTCTAGAATAGTCTTTACTTAGCACTTCCAAACCAATATCTTCTAATTTGAAATGATGGCACGATGTTTTGTAACGAAAACATGTGTACCCAAACAATGGTGATATGATAATGTCACATGCTAAGCATATAGAGCCACCAATATGATCTCTGGTCTATATATTGCGTGCTACCTTTCTGTGTAAAAGCTGAATGTTGTACACCATAATTTTGATTGCGAAAGAGTTGGTATTCTTCTACAAAACAATGCTTTATGCTGCCTAGGTCAACATGGAGTGATGGAGGTGTAAACATGTTATACGTTTTACCTAAACCTGCCGTTTAAATATATTAACGAGGTTATTAGAGCTGAGTGATTAAAGATCAACGAAGTGTCTATCTAAATTATGCTTCAGCTCCTTTCTAATCAGCATTTATATGCATTTAGATGGATTGCCGTTAATCATGCGAAAGTGATACATGCTGGGTGCATAAAACCGTAGCCTTATTGTTAACGTACACGATCGACTAACTTCGTGAATAAATTAATATGCCTTGCAGCACCCGCCGAAAAGACCCTGGCACGCTCGTCAGGTAAAACGATTAGAACATACTTCTTTGCGTGATTTTTCTACTAAACTAGGATTATAAATATATATATATTAAATATATCAATACTGCACGTCATGCGCATATCATGTTTTCGTACGTTCTTTCCCAAAGCTTACGAACACATACAAGGAATTGTATATAAGCTATTCTGGATGAAGTAGGACTAGTGCGGGTTGTGTGTGTGGTCGTCATTGTTACTTTACTGAATCGTCTTATTATCATGCTAAATTTAATTGTAAAATATCTAGTACATGTTTGTTGGGAAGGATACGCCTATTTACAGCGCATTGTCGATCTATTCACAAGAGAGTGACCTTAACATTTACTCGCTGAATGTGTTTGCATGTTTAAAAGAAAGTAGCCTATTTATCACCATATCTACCTTCCGACCGTTGCACGACCCAAAAGTAAGGGGCGTTAAAGGAACACAACCAGAACCCTGTGACAAACTCGGTTTGATTTGGTGTGTGTGGCGCCCGAAGACAATTCGCGGCCATTCGTCTGCAATCGAGATAATTATATTTGCATATGACATATATACAAGCATAGAAATACACTGTGTATAGGCACGTGATCATGTTGAGCTCGTTGTTTGTGTCAAATTAGTAGTGGCTTAATACTCTGTTCCATTTGAAAATGACATTATAAAATTGATGTCAACCACATCGTGACAGTGACTGGTCAAAAATATCGACTGTGAGCTCATCAAATCGTTGCAATCTCGTGTGTAAATCGCTGGTTGTTGATACATTGAACATAATCGCGCGCGTCGCGCAGTTTGCTGTCATCATTCGCGCGTTCACTTTCAGAGACCGTCAACGACCACAACGACCAGCAGCACAATGGCACGCACACCCTCATCAAGCGACCTGACACCGGCAAAGCGTGTCGCTGTTGCTTTGTTCTGCGTGCGCACGCTGTCGACAACAAACTCTCTGCAGCCGACGTCGCCGCAGCGTGCTACAGATTTGCTATCGGGCAGAGCAGCGTGCGCAGCGTGTGGCGGCAACGTGACAATTCCAGTGCTTTAGTCAAGCCTCCGCGGAGCGATGTCCGGTGATCGCCGAAAGTGGCCCCCGAAGAAGTGGCGAGAGGGATCGCGGCCGTGCCACTTGTAAAGCGACAGAAGCTGCGGTCACTCGCAGTCGAGACGTCCATCCCGCTCTCAACGCTCTCTCGCTACCTCAGCAGCCGAGTGTTTAGACGTCACGTCAGCCGGGCAAAGCCGACGCTGACTGCGACGCATTAGAAACAGCGTCTCTCTTTTGCGTTAGACAACATCTAGACACACGTTGGTAACATGCAGCTTTTGTTTACATACTGTACTTGTCTGCTGTTCTTGTCAACTGAGTACGATTCTCACACTTGGTCACATATTGCATGTATTGATGAGGATCACAGGTCACTCGATTGCGTACTTCAAAGCGATGTACGATGTTGTACATATCGACGAAAAATGGTTCAACCTGTACAAGGAATCAGCTTGATACTATCTGGCTCCCAACAAGAATCTGCCCTACCGCTCGACCCCCAACAAACGATACATCGGAAAAATAATGTTTCTTGCGGCGATCGCCGGACCGCGTTACGACTGTTAACGCAGGGCTCTTTGGGATGGAAAAGTGGGTATCTGGCCAATTGTCCAGACAATCCCAGCCAAAAGAAGCTCAGCCAATCGACAAGCAGGAACACCAGAGCTATACAATGCAAACATGAGCCGTGAAGTCTACGTTCGACTTCTCATCGACGAAGTCTTTCCAGCAATCCAATCGTCATTTCCGGGTATGTTTTGTTTGAAATTTGTTTCTCACAATTTCATGAATATAACTCAAAATGTACGAAACATAGCTCGACGTGGTGGCATCGTTCGAGTGCAACAGGACAACACAAGTCCACATGTGCCAATCAACCACCCAGAAATTATTGCCGCAGGGCAACAAGGACCACTGCACATCAGGGTGGTTTGTCAACCACCACGATTGCCTGATATGAATGTACTTGATCTGGGCCTATTCAACTCTATCTAATCGATACAGCATAGACAAGAGACAAAGAACACAAAGTCGCTCATCTAAGCGGTAGTCAACTCGTACAACAGCGTTCCGCAAGCAATAGTTGACAAGACCTTCATGACTTTGATGCGCGTGATGGTGAAAGTAATTGAGAATGAAGGTGGCAACAACTTCCAGCTTCCTCACAGCAGAGCAACGCGACGCTCTGGTGTTCCGTCAATTGCGGTTTGTGCGGATGTTGTTCGTAAAGGCTAAATGATCCTTCTTTTAATGAAATAAAGATTATCTTTTTAGCGATAAAAATGTCAGCTAAATCGCATACAAAATTTCATCCGCTAAAAACGTCAATTTTCAATAATTTGTTTTTTTAAAGAGATTTACTACCTAAGTGACACAAAAATGCTTTTCAGATAGCTACGAAAATGCAATTCATAGTATAACCTCTAATTGTAAGAATTTAGAATTTTTGGCTCAGTGATGTAAAAAACACTGAAACCCACTTTAAATCGATACCATTAATTCGTGTACAGACTACCAACGACAGTGAATTAGGAATCAGAAAAATCGTGTTAGATACGTTGAATCAATGTCTTTTTAATGGTTCTGTCGGATTTCAAATATATGTTGTGGTTTTGCCGGAAAATGTTTTGGGGCCAAAATGTCATTTTCAAATGGAACAGAGTAGTACAGTACTACTGTACTGTACAGACAACGCCCGCTTATAGTACGCACATATGTGTCACAATTGCATTGATATCACACAGGTTTCACGACCGGAATTACCAATACAAATACCTACAATATTTTGTTTGCACACGTTTGTATGACATAACAACATAAGCTCACTTTTGTTCGTCCCCAAATAAAAACACCTATCACATAGGCATGTTGTAAATTATACGGGTGGTAAATCGACAATTTGAAACGCTAAATTGGGATGAGCGACGTACTTGCTTTGTATTTGTTGTCTAAGTAATTTTAGTTGCATACACCAATGTATTGCGCTAAATTGAGTATTCAAGACAAATGTACATACAAAGTATTCAGGAATATATGTGAATTATTTAGCAATACACATGTGATACATGTAAAACTATTTCGGGCTTACAATTTTTATATGTTTAGTGCTCTTAAGTTGTATGTTACAAATACTGTAGTCACATTAGCCACTTCTTGGTCCCAATTGCGTGCTATAAGTGGGCGTTGTCTGCACTACAAAACAGTCATCGGTAAAATATTTGTTTGCGTTACTTTTGAATTTGACTTACCAGTATGGTTGACCAATTTTCTCTCCCTTTGCATTTTTCTCTCACTATGTTTGTCGTTCTAGCTGTGTGACCTGTTTTCCACACAAGATGATGCAGCAGCATTGTCAAAACCGTCACGCTGTCATTGTTCGCTCGAGCGGCGACTACACGACTTAGACACCGCGATCGCTACAAATACGCTTTGCTTTTGTTATGTCGTTGACCACAACTGTACAGTACCGCATGTGACGTGACAGACGCGCGCATTGCAACCAGCCATTTCTTATCTTTTTCTGTGTGGTGGGACACCAGTGAGATTGAAGCCACTGTTGTCGATACATAAGTAAGCACCAGCAAATATTTATCTGCAAATGTTTATAGCCACACGCGAAAAAAGCTCGCGTTGGCGAATCTACTGTCCTCTGTCGCCCCCTTTCTCGGACGACACTTACGTACGCACGCGGCCAAGGAGACAGCAGCGTGACGGATTGATGGAACTATGAAGCCCCATCAGAACACTCCCATCCCCAGCAGCAGCGGCACCGCTACTAGCAGCAATCCCACCACCACTACCACTACTACAAACACGACAAACAGCAGCAATGCAGCAGCAGCACCGCGGCCGGCGTTTGCGAGCAACTACAATGTGAATGCGCCAGGCTTCCAGCCACAGGCGCAGCAGCACTACCACCAGCAGCATCAGCACCACCAGCAGCAGCACTACCACCCCCACCAGTACATGCCGCACTACCAGCAGCAGCAACACCACCACCACCAGCAGCAGCAGCACTACCAGGGCGGTGGGCCACCGCGCAGCCACCACCACCAGCACCAAGGTGTGATGTCCTTTCGCATCGCATTCCCTTCTATCTGTCTCCCTCCTTCTTCTCCGGCTCACTCGTCTTTCTCGCTATCGCATACACGACAGAGTACCGACCCAAGGGAACGCCGCCACCAACGCAGCCACAGGAGAACGCCGATGCTACTGCAACATCGTCGTCGTCGTCGTCGGAGCCACCAGCAGACGCAAACGCCAATAGTGGCGACGGCAACAGTGACAACAGCCATCACGCAAACCCGCACAAACAGCCGCCTAGCGGCTTTGCGCAGGTCGGTCGAGGCGTTTCATTTGCTGTTTGTAGACAGTTGACTCACTCTTTCTCACTCTCTCTCTCTCTCTCTTTCTCTTGAACGCTCAATAGCAACACGGTGGGCGGCCGTACACTGGCCCTGTGTTTACGCCAGGCGTTGGCGTTCCGCAGCACCAGCACCAGCCGCACCACCAATCGCCGCAGCATGGACCGATGCGTGGCCCACCCCCAAGCAGCAGCAACGGCAGCGGCGGCGCGTACCCACCACCGTACAACCAACAGCGCATGCGTGGTCCACCCCGTGGGTCGCCGCACAATGCACCACACAACGCGCCACACGGTCAGCCACACGGTCAGCCGTTTGTACCGCGTGGCGCAATGCCACAGCCACACGCACAGCCGTTCTACCCGCACCACATGCAGCACCACCAGCACATGCCACCTGCGTACATGATGAGCCCACAACCAGGTGTGTTTATGCCGCCGCCAGCGCCGATGCACTACTACGCGGGCAGCATGGGCGGTAATGGACCCCCGCCGACGGGCAGCAGCCCGGGCCATCCGCCACAGCAGCCCCAGCAGCAGCAGCAACAGGCGCCACCACCGAAACGCGAGAAGAAAGCGCTGCAGATCATTGACCCCAAGACCGGAAAACCGATCGAGTTTGGTGCGAAGAAGACTACGCCAGCACCAGCAGCAGCAGCAGCAGCAGCAACGACAAGCAAACCAGAGGAAAAAGCGCCAAGCAAACCAGCAGCAAAAGCGCCTGCGAGTGTGCCTACCAAACCGACAGCGGCTAAACAATTACAGCAAGTGAATGGCGCTGCGACGCCACTGTCCCCGAAGCAATCAGCAGCAGCGCCACCAGCAGTAGCAAAAGCGATTGCGTCGAGCCCCAAGAAACAGCCAGAGCTCGCGCCGTTTGCTGCTGCGGTGAAGCGCGATTTGACCAAGAAGCCAGCGGACAGCAAAGCAGCGACGCCAGCGAGTCCACGCACGAGCAACAAGAATGGCGCGACAACAGCAGCAGCCGTTGCGTCGCCTAAAGCACCAACACCAGCAGCAAAAGCGCCAGCAGCAAAAGCGCCAGCAGTTGTGCTGAGCCCCAAGAAGACGCCAGCGGCAACGACTGAGACGCCAGTGAAAGAAAAGATGCCGATGCCGACACCAAAGCAGCCAGAGCCCGTTGCACCAGTCGACGCAGTCGAGAAGCCGATTGCAATCGCGACGAAGACGACGACGACCGAGACGACAAAGCGCATCAGCGTCGTGGCCGAACAAGTGAACGGCAAGACGACGTACAGCGTCGAAGTGCTTTTCCGGTACGTTTTTCGTGTGTCACTATTGTTACAAACTGGCTCTTAAATGTCGCATGGCACTGACACGCTCTCTCTCTCTCTCTCTCTCTCGCATCTGCATCAACAGCTTCCGCGAGCTGTTCACCGAGTTGCCAGCGCACGTGACGGGTCCAGACGCCAAGTGGCCAACGATGGAAGTCGTGAACGACGGACCGGCACGCGGCGGCGGCGGTCGGGGCGGCGGCCGAGGCGGCAGCGCTGCGGGCGGGCGCGGCGACTCGAACTGGGAGAAACCTGCTGGCGGCGCGTCACTCTCGCGGCAGAACTCACGCAGTTCGACCAGCGGCGGTGGCGGTGGCAACCAGTGGGCTCGGTCGCAAGATCTGCCGAAGCGCGATCGCGGTGGCGGTGGTGGCGGTGGTGGACGTGGCGGTGGCCGTGGTGGTGGTCGCGGTGGTCGTGGCCAAGCGCAGGAGCCGCTGTTTGACGGTCCCGTGAAGCCATTGGAGCGGACGGACAACCGGTGGATTCCCGTGAAAGCGCTGTCGGGATTGGAAGCGGCGAAGAAGAAAGTCTACAGCATCATGAACAAAATGACGCGTGAGAAGTTTGAACGCCTGGCGAACCAACTGACGGAGATCGAGATGGAGAGTCTCCCGATGCTCCAGGGCGTGATTACGATTCTGTTTGACAAAGCGCTTGGGGAGCCGCACTTTTGCGACATGTACGCCGACTTGTGCGTCCACTTGGAGTCGAAATGGAAAGAATGGTCGTTCTTACAGATCGTCCAGAACGACGACGAGCATTCGTTTTACTGGACGACGATGGCCGAAGCAGATTCCGAAGTCGTTGGGCCGTTTGCAACGGCGAGCGATGCGTTGGACGCTGCGAAGAGCGACGAGTTTGAACCGACGCCAGCGCCTGCGACGATGACGCTGAGCGACGTGCGGATCCAGGACCACAAGTTTATCAAAGTCTGGGTCGCTGAATCCACAAGTGGGACGCGCGAGTATTACTGGTCGGGCCAGCTGCTGGAGGATTTGGGCGACGACCAAGAGCTGAATGGACCGTTCGAGAGCGCGGACCACGCGACGCGGACGGCGGTGAAAGCGTGTTCGTTCAAGCGCATTCTATTGAACGCGTGCCAAGAGGAGTTTGAGAAAGACAACATCTACGAAGAGCTCGAAGCGGCGCACCGAGCGAACAAGCTGGCTGGCACGGTGACACCGGAGAGCGCTGCCGAGTACGACGAGAAGCGCGGGTTGATGAAGAGCCGCATGCTCGGGAACATCCGGTTCATCGGTGAGTTGTTCCGCAAAGGCATGTTGCAGGAGCGGATCATGCACGAATGCATCATGAAGCTCATGGGCGTGACGGTCGTCGACAACGTGTTGGTGGCGTCGCACCCGACGGAGATGCCGGATGAAGAGAACCTCGAGTCGTTGTGCAAGTTGTTGACGACGATGGGGAAGGATTTGGACAAGAAGACGATTGGTCCGAATGGCAAATTGCAGGAGAATCGCCCGATGGCGTCGTACTTTGGGTACTTGGAGAAAACGTTGTTGAAAGACAAGCGGTTGTGTTCGCGGATCAACTTTATGATCAAAGACGTGATCGATTTGCGCAACAACAAGTGGGAACCGCGACGCAAGGAACTCAAGACGAAGACGCTCGATGAGATCCGTAAAGAAGCCGAGCGCGAACTCCAGAAACCACCCTCGAGTGCACCGTCTGGTGGCGACAGAGGCGACCGAGGCGTCGGCCGCACGGATTCGTTCCGGATGGACAATCGCCGCACGAGTTCCGGACGCGATTTCAACAACAACAACAGTTCGCAAAGCGGACACAACAACAGCCGCTCGACGATGGGACAAGTGTACACGTCGTCGCAGTCGATGAGCAGCCGCAGCAGCAAGATGACGCTCCCGGACCGCAGTGCGCGCACGAACATCCAGCGCGACGACAGCGTCAAGACCGGGCCGCAGGGTCGCCCTGCGTCGTTTGGCGGTGGCGGCGCGCGCCGTGGCGGTGGCGTCGGTGGCGCACCCGCGAGCTTCTCGTCGCGCAGCCGCAACACGTCAGTGGGTGCAGCGACCGACAGCAATGCGCACAACCGCAGCAGTGCGACTCTCACAACGAAGAAGTCGGATGCGTCGACGCCAGCAGCAGCAGCAGCGTCGCCTGCAAAGAGCGCCTCGTTGTCGGAAGCTGCACTTGCAAAGATCGCGAAGCGCGCCAAGTCGATCGCCGAGGAGTTTGCGACGATTCAAGACTTGACGGAAGCCGACGCGTGTGTGCGGGAACTCACGACGGAATTCGGACCACAGTCCAGCGCTGTGGACGTTACGAAAGCGTTTGTCCAGGCGCTCGTGACGCTCGCAAGCGATGCGAAAGACCGCGAACGAGTGTCGATGTTTGCGTTGCTGCAGCAGCTGACGTTCGAGAAGCAGACGTTGACGGTTGACGCCATCGGTTGTGGCATCGCCAAGATGTTGGAACTGAGTGTCGATCTCTGGTGCGACGTCCCGAAGCTCCATGAACACGTCGCGGACTTGTGCGTGCGGTTCATGGCACCAGCAGCAGTAGCAGCGCCATCGCCTCCGACGACAAGCGTGCTGACGTTTGATTGGCTCGTGGGACGTGGCGCGAGTGCGTTTATCGACGCGGAGACGTACGACGAAGTCCTTGCGAGTGGGTTCTTAGCAGCCGTGAGTGGCCACGTGCTCCAGCGCGTCGCTGCTTTGGACGTCGATGCAGCGAAGCGCGCCGTGCGGGCGACGTACACGATGCTCCCGAGTCTGTTTGCGCCGCACGACCGCAGCGCTGCTAGCATTGCGAAGTGGATTGCAAAAAACAACCTTGATATGGTGGTGCCGCTCGCGCCAGCGATCGAGCTCGTCGCGCTGGCCGACAGTCCGAGTGCGACGTACGACAGCGTCGTGGCGTGGATCGAGACGCACTTGCCGCTGGACGTGCGCTCGGACGCGTTGGTCGCGACCCACGCGTGTCTGTTGTTGCTCGAACGCGCGGCTGTGGCGAAGGCATTGCCGTCGCAGGAGCGCTGCATGCTGCTCACGGGTTTGTGCGGCGACGTCGAGACGCAAGTGCGGCTCGTTTGTGGGATTGTGCAGTTACAGTTGGCGGATGTTGGTGCGTATTGTGTGTCGTGTGGTTGTTGGCTAGTGGTTATGGTGGTTGTTGGATATTGTGGTGTTTGCATCGTCTGTCTCTTTTATGTACTGACCCATCGGATGACTATTGTTTGTGTAATGACCCGACTAACTGTCCAGACGGCGTGACGAAGCTGTTAACGCACTTGAAGCAAGAAGGCGCCGTGACGCCAGCAGCGTTTGCCAAGTGGCTCGACCTCCCGGCCGACACGAGTGCGAGTCGCGAGCAAGCAGTGGCAGCATTTGGCAGCCTCGTGAGTGAACTGGCGCGCACCAAGTAGGTGGTGATATGTGATGCACATGACAACGATGTCCACAAAAGCGCTGCTGCAAACAATACGGCAGCAGCAGTGGTGATTCGACATGAAGCAGCAGTGAAACGAGTGATTGCAGCGTGTAGGTGACGCTGACCAGTCGCAAGTGACAAGACGAGAGACTAGCGATAGTACCGAGTGAGCACAGTTGATGGTAGGCAAGTCGAGTCGAGCAAGGGACAGTGGATATTGCTAATGCAGTTTTCTCTAACCTCAAAAGCTGATGCCGCAATATGCATACACGAGGAGTCTTGTGCCTGTCTTCGCAGGCATATTGTAACCCGTGAACTCACCCGTGAACTTACCTGTCGAGTCTCGAGTCTCCCGTCGAGTGTCACCCGTCGAGTATCCGTCGAGTCACCTGTCGAGTCGCTGTCTCTTTTACACTACCTAGATCAGTCGTTTGCGTTGTGCTGTGAAGAAATGCGAATCTAGACACAACTATCATAGAACTACCAAAATGGGCGTGACTCGAATTTTGTGAGCAGCTCAACTTTTTGAAAATAGATATGTAGTAATTATTGTAAGACACACAATTTGTCAAATGAGCAGTGGTTATTGATGTGCTGATTAAAACTACAGTATATATTTCTACTACAGTACTCCACTCTATGAGTTCTATGTAGTATCGTACAGTACTGTACAAGCAATTTGAGCAGTTTGACAAGTACCAGTGCAGTACAGCACAGTATAAGCAATTCCTTAAGCTTTACCAATGCTCAGAAACTATTGACACGCGCAGTAGCTGCTGTAGATTTGATGCAACAGCTTTTTGCAAATTAGACAAGTGACATACTGTATCATGCAATTGGAAGAATAGCCAACTTCTGGATTTGCAAGAAGCAGCTGCCAAATTTGGATGGTTGCGTTAGT
>JAADXH010000379.1:0-24579 GCA_023337595.1 Globisporangium camurandrum
CAACAGTCTGGTCTCTACAAACATTGTCAATTCAACACGAGTCTTTTCAGCCAGTGAGTGATCGGCTGTGGCGGTAGCTGTCTTAATAACGTGAGGTCTGTCATCGGCACTTGTGCTTCGCAGTCTCGTAGACGCTGCAGCATACACTATGCAAGCGTATCCATAATTACAAACGAATACACCTGAGTTATAGGAAGTTACATAATATAATGTAAATTTAGTGAAATGAATCACGCTCGGTAAATTTCCAAACCGTATATTGATTGTAGATGTGAGACCAATGGCGGTATTTGGGTGAATATGTGACCCATGTACGCTAGGATTGATATTGCTTCATCAGTTTAACTCAAATCGCCTGAAAGTAGAGGCCAACTGATTGTTTGTCCAAACTTAGCAGGTTGCGAAGTCTCAGAGCAAATTAATATCCATTTTTTCATCACAAATCTGACTTTTTCTTGTAACAGTAAAAAATGACGGGTAATGTGACACAGAACTTTCTTGCATACTTATTATACAGCCAGCCTTGAGTGGAATGTTACCTGCTTGGTAGTGCGGTAACCCGGATTACCGCCACTGGTCTCATATGCATGGCATATTGAAGTAATATTACGAACAAGCTAATTTGCTTGTAGCATAGGCTTTTATAATTTTATAGAACTAACGTATAAGAATATATGGACAGTGAAAATACATGGGCAGTAGCAGCATCGAATGAGATAACATCGTCGTCTTGTCAGCGAACAATATTATAAACGAGGAGTTTGGTGCCTGTTTTCGCAGGCGTACTGTATGTCACCTGTGAACTCTCTTATGACTCACCTGTAAACTCATCAGTGGGCTTACCCGTGGACTTACCCGTGAGCTCACCCGTGGACTCAATCATGCACTCACCTTCATTTCCCCCTTCTCTCTCATCTATCTGTGAACAAGTCAATTGCAATAGACTTTATATAAATCTCGTCAAAACTATTCCAAACTACCAAAATAGGTGCGTGACGCCAATTCCGTGACGGACACAGCAACTTTACGTATATAGATGGGACTAAGGACCTACTAACACGACGCAGTCTATAACGTGACACGAAGTGATATTGCGGATAATATCGAAGTGGTATTGTACACTCGTACTGTTAATGTTACATATAGTGTTAATCATTATTTTACACCCACAGTACACGAACGCAATAATATTGGTATCTGTAATATGAATGCACATGGCGGAGTAACTTCTATAATCACTTTTATTACTATATGTTTTTAATATAGAACCAAAAAATACAAGGTGCTATAACATTTCTAATGCATGAATATCCTCCAGAATTATATCCTGATGTTAACTACATCGGCTTCGAGTAACTAACAGCAATTCGTCCTTCTCTGGATTTCTAAATACTACGCAAACTTAATCCATACTAGTTTATGTATTACTATAGTGTTTCATCCCAGTACAATGCAAAAGGCAAGTCTATCGACAGATTTGCACCTGATCGAATCGTGTTGCGATCCTATGTACTATTGTGTGAAACAAGAGGCATTTATTTCCTCTCAATCAAAATGGGATTATTTCTACAGCGTGTAGTGTCACTGGGTTGCTGTCTGGTCATATCTCCACGCCTGAATATCTAACAATATATACGTCCCAATGATGGCATCATCAGCTAGGACAAACTCCTGTTCCGTCGTGCGGAAACATAATATCATTAACATATTTTCGTCTTGGACTAGCTACGTGAGGGATCCCAAAAGCACATACATAAATATGTCCAGTAGATTACATCGCCATCTTAACACTTCAATCGCTTTATTGTCGTAGCATTCAAGTAACGTGTTTTAACGCGACGTCGTCGAGGAGCAGTATGAAAATAGTCACACATAACTAGACAAACAGCATGTATTTTATAGCGATCGCATTGACTTGTTGCGTCCGCGCGTGTTGTGTGTTCTTTGTATCGACATATCGTGTATTACGATATTTCTCAACTGCTCTATCGCTGACTAACGCACTTGCGCCCTCACAAAGAACGTACCTGATCAACACTCTCACGCGTACGTAAAAGCGCAACCTCTTCTACAAGGTACGACCCATTCGCCTATTAATCATTTAAAATTACTAACATGCCACTTCGCTTAGTTAATGTCATTCGCTCAAATATCGTCTCAAAGTTAATACCACGAATTGTTAGATTTAATAAACCATGCATCAATTACTTGTTGTCTACCAAAATGTTCATTAATGTGGACTTGGAAGTTTCGGTATTTTCGCTCGCAGCTTCGACATTGTAGAAGTCGACACAAGAATGAATTGTACGGCAATGATTATGATCTGTAAATCCATGTGTTATTACGTCAAACGAGCTAGTAATACAGATCCGTTGATCCGACAAATTATACTCATTCCTATAATAGCGCACTTCGCGATCCCAAGAGTGGGGTAGAACCCATCGATATTGCGGATAAAATAAAGTCACGGTTGACCTTCGCTCTACGTCGAGTAAGAAGCGGTGAATCGTTTAGAGGGATTGAAGAATGACTATGATGTGGTTATTTAGCAGCGCATATAATAGAGTTATTAAAAATAAAGTCATTTACGAAAACCAATTTGGTGCGGCACGTTTTGTTTGTGTCGTTGTCCCAATTTCTTCAGTGTCTTTCGTATAGTTGTCCACTTGTCCACCATGAACGATGTCATATTACCAAAAGCGCGTGTTTTCGTCTTTCGCACTAAGAAGCTGCATCATCGTGCACCGCCCTTGAACGCAGCTGATTTTGTCTACAACCAAGTCATGTTTGTTGTGTTTCTGCAGTGTTTGCGTTGTAGTGCGCAAATAGCAGAATGAACATAAGAGACGAGAGGGTTATACAACACATGATAGGCGCTGTACCATTGTCGTATCCCGGACCTCTTGTGTTGTAATGCATGAGGTCATTTGCATCCTATAGAGTTTCCATTGACATTTTTGATGGTCTAGGTGTGCAATTATCTAATCGCACTGTCCAAACAACTTTCTTCTATGGCAGCCCGCTAACAAACGTATCTATTGCTTCTGCGAGCACAAACAGCTTGATTGTGTGGGTAACGCGAACTACACATGCAACTTGCGAGTTATAACTCGCGTAACTATAAAAGTAATTGGCAAAACGTGGATGTGCGATATGACTTGGCGCAACCTGTTTTTGGAGCTGTTAGAGGAACACCCCATTTTTGCTATAGCAAACCCATTGAGGTCATCTTTAATGATATACAGACTGATAGCAATGAAAACCCACCGTGTATTCGTATCACCGAAGCCTAACCCGCTTCTGACAAATATTACCGTACCAGTCGAATTGACTCTCATACCCGACACGTTTACTTGTTGGGTTTGTACCTCTCAAGACCAATATATTAATATATTGTACAATGTCGAAGAGCTGGTCCGTGTGTATAAATCGATGGCTACAGTACAATCCAGGCAGCATCGCATTGACAAGAAAAACGCAAAAAGCTTTGTGTTTGTGTACGTGCGTAGTCCACTGGGTAAAGCGCCGCGGTCGCCACTTGGGTGCGCAACGACAATGTTCTGGCGAGTCTTTTTCTACCCCAGTCATCGTCTACCACTCGGTGTCGTTCAGCCCAAACTTTGAAGTCACAATGTGTCGACTGGCGCCTCGCTGCGATCCACAATGACGACCACTACTCGGCTGAACACCGTGCAGTTGTAAGAACGGGGAGCCCAAAGCGACACGGTGGGGTGCGGCCATCGCGCGTGATTAAAGTGATGACGGAAATAGAGATTATGCCCAACGAAGACCCACGCCGCACGTATGCTACAATGCAGCAGCTTCTACTGGCGCGACTAGGCACGACAGTTTGTCGCTCGTCAGTGCACCGCTTCATACGCGCATGCTGTACTCTTACATGCAAGTACAAACCGAAAACGCATCGTTGAAATACTACGACCAACAAGTCAAAACAAAAAGAGTTCGTCGAGAAGACCCATGGACACGAGTGACATGCTTGCGTTTCAAAACGAAGCAAAGTATAATATCTAACAATCCCGTCGGTATGGCTGGTCGCGCATTAGCGACCACGCCGTTGCTGTCATGCCGTCATCGCAAGGATACCCGTTGCACTTCCAGGGTGGTGATTTCACTGGCTCTGGCATGATCCCCATCAGAACACGCGACCGATGGATTACGATGCATATAGTCACATTGTTTTAGATGTAGTGCTGAATATATTTACAATAATTTTTCATTGATATATAGGGTTACCTATACTACATATAAATATCATATGTAGTTCACGTTCTTCAAAGACTGTGCTGGCGACTTTAGATACGATATATAATGAAGTAGTATAGAGTAGAGCGTCGCTCGGTCATTAGTGACGCTCTACTGTGTAACAACGTTTGCGGGTACTTCATTACGAGAACTATATTATTATTGTGTCTTTATAAACTAGTGCTCTCGTATAACATCATCTACAACTATTTTACTAGCTACATATGAATATGTTTTTTGCATGTACTAGCGTCCACAACTGCAAATTTGTAGTAAGTTACTCGCTGAGTTGCAAAGGCTCTATATTTTACCAGAAAATACTTGAAAAATACACGAAAACGGTTCGATTGGTCTTGTAAACACCATATTATAAGTAGCCATTTAAACCAATTCACCCTTCGAGTTTCATTTTACAACGTAAGATGCGTGCGTTAGCCGACTTGACCCCAAAGTTGATTTTCAAGTATCGCATCGATAGCACATGCGCGCGCTTCGCTTTAGTCAGGTGAACTACAATCGCGAAAGAACACAACATGGTGAACACTGTCAGCTTTGAAGGAGATCTCATCGTCGTCTTGTCACATGAGTTGTATCGTCGTCGTAGCTTCACAACTGAAGTGCTTTGTCATGCAGCCGTAATAATGAGGATTGTGACTTAAGAACAGGTCACGAAATGCTAGAAGGCGGATTGAATTATATCTAAGTTAGTACAACCAACTTATCAACTGAAATAGTGTTATTATATTCATAAAAATATGTGCAAATCATCGCCACCACCATTCAAGCTCAAGCGACACATACTCGATCGAAGCAGCGACATCGATATCTTGACGAGCGCGATGGCGACAACGACGACCGTTGCGACAGCATTCCCGTGGGACACAGTGCTTGCACTCGTGCGCTGGAAGCAAACGCGTCGCGGCTACGACAACGACGCACAGCTCGTACAAACCGGCTTTGCGCTGCTCGCGCCACAATCACCGCTACTCGATGCCGCTGAGCAAGCGTTCAACGTGTCGTGGCACCGCATCGTGGCCGAAGCGGTACACTTTGCGATCTTTTTGCTCACGAAAGCGCGCCGCGACGACGCCGAACGACCCGAGCAGACGACACACGCGCTGCGGTTGCTGCGACTCGCGCTCACCGTCTTTGCTGTCCGCAAACACAGCGAAGCGATTACGATTCCAACGAACTCGAGCAACTTGCTGCTCGCTGCAATGGCTGACGTGCTCGAGAAAGCGACCACCACACAGAACAGCGGCGAACTTGACGTGTTGCTGGATGTCAAGCACGTGTTTCTCTATCTCTTTGGACTGCCAGCACCATCATCGTCCACGGACGATAGCAACGTCACTGCATCAGTTGCATCGTTCCAGCTATACAAACCACCCACGAACGTCTTTGCGGAGTTTATGCACCGCACACTGACCGCGTCGCTTGCGCGGCTCACTGCAGTCGCCCATGACGCGTCTGCAATCGCCCACCACTACGTTGCACTCGTCTACGCGATCGTCGGCGTCTTCCAGGAGCTCCAGCGATCGCAGATGAACAAGAAGAAAGTGTTTCTAGCGATCGCAAAGACGTCGCTGCGTGATCTGATTGGCTATCGCTTTGCACTCACGCAGCTCGCGTCGCAGACGCGCGGTGTTGTGTCGATCGTCGCTCTGCTCGATCGGATCGTTGTTGACGCGCTGTTTGACAGCGAACACATCCGCGGCTTCGACGGCGCGCTCGTCCACCAGCGGCTCTGGCGCCACGCTAACGCGCACGGCGTCGTTGACGTTACACAATTCGCTGGCGCCACACACGGCGATACCAATGTGGACGACGGTGGCGTCGCTAAGAAACAGAAGAAACGACGCCAACCGAGCGGCAACAGCGCACCTCCAACAACTTCAACGCTCGTGTCGTACCAGAAGAACCTGTTTGACGAACTCCAGGCGTTCTTGGCGGATCCAAGCGTTTCACTGGCACTCAAGCGCTCGACTGGCGCATTCGTCGAAGTGCTCGTCGATGCATTTGCACAACGCATTCGCGCTGCAGCACATACGAAGATCGAAGACACGAAGACGGACCTCAAGACGACGAAGAAGCGCGCTGCGAGTGTGATCGCAACCGCATCGACGACTTACTCGCCGTTCAAGTTTTGGGCCGAACTGTGTGCAGTTGCGTTCGTTGCGACGCAATCGGCTACAGAGGGAGACGCGTTCGTGTTGTTTGTCCAGCTGTACGAGTCGCTCTTCCGTGCACTTGCGACGTCGGACGTCTATCGCGTGACGGAAGATACAGACGAACGCGAACAGTTTGTCGCGATGGAGACGATCCTCCAGACGTTTGTCGCTCGGTCCAACACTGCGCAGCGTAGTTCTATGCAAGCAACGCCATTAGCGCTCGTGCAGCAGCAGTGCGCGATCGTCTCAAGCGCTGTGGCGTGTTCACCCAACTTGGTCAACAAAGCACTCGGTGCGATCTTTGAGACGCTCGGTGGCCACATCACTGTCTACAAACAGTCGTCGCATGCAATTGACGTCGATGCTGTGCTACTTGCTGGTGGCGCGTGCGTCGTCGACCTCGTACGGTCGTTCGAATCGATGCGGCTGCTCGACAAGTTCTTACATGCTGCGATGACGACGTCGGAAGCTGCGAATGCGTCGGAAGGGCTGTATGCACTGTTTATGCACCCACTTGCAGAAGCAGCGCTTCGTCGCGCATTCCTGACGCTGCCGCCCGGGCAGCTCGACGTCCTCTGGACACAGTTTACAAAGCAATTTGCCGCAACGTGCGTCCGCGCCGATGCGAATGGTAGTCATGAAAACGTGTTTGCACTGGCGCTCGTGCGTTTCGTGTTCCAGTTGTTTTTACAGGAAGTGCACGTAACGCCACAGACCAAGACGAAGGTCACAGCACTCGTCACGCAGACTTACGCAGCGCTGTTTGCGCCTGTTGCGTTGCGGCTTTCGGCTTCCTCCTCTTCTTCTCCACCCACGTTCTCAGCGTCCGAGCGCGAGCGACTGGGGCTGTTTGGCGAGTTGCTGGCGTTCTATGACGTGCTTGCAGGTGTGCGTGCGGAGCACTTTGACGTCGTCCTCGCAGCGCTCAAGCAATGCAGCGTGAGCAGCGCAATGCAAGCGTTGCTTGCGCTCGAAGCGACGACATCGACACCGACAAAGCAGCCGTCCAAGCCAAGCAAGAAGACGAAAGCAAACAAAACCAAATTAACCGCAGTCGTGCCAACATTGTCGCAGCATCGCGTTGACTCGATGGGGATCATCAAGCTTTGCATCTTCTGGTTGCGCAAAGCAACGGGCATTCGCCACGCAACAGCGTCCGACGTTGCAAATGTCAGTACAAAAGAGCTCGCGCGCGTCGCACTGCTTGTCGTCGACCACGTGCTCGATGCCAAATGCTGGGACGCAGTTGCGTTCTACTTGCCAGAACTACTTGGCGCTGTCGCTGCTGACAAAGCAGCTGAGCTGTTGCACGCGCTCGTTGCTGCGCACGTGCGCGAAGCGATAGATGCGATTGTCGACGGTCCAGCGACGCGCATTGTAAGCGAAGCAGCGTTCTACGAGATCCGCGCGTTCCAGACCGTCGCACCTGCTGTGTTTGCTGCACTTGTAAGCGAGTGTGCTGCTGCTATGAGCAGCGACACTGCAGCAGCAGTGTTTGAGCGCACGACGCGGCTGTTTGCGTTCCTCACGAGCCTCCCAACCGCGTACTTGGACGCTGCACAGTGCAGCGACTTGCTGCTCAACACACTGCTGCTCTACAAAACAATCGCAGCAAGTGAAACAAGCATCGCCCAGTCGACGACACTGCCAGCAGTGCTTGCGTGGCTCGAGACTCATTTCAAACGCATTGCTGCTGCCGTCGCTACGTCTTCAACAGGCGCAGCACGGAAACGCATCGATGCGGGTGCGCGGCTGCTGTTTGCGCGCGCAGCAGCCGACGGGTCTGCGATCGCAGCGCCGCTGCTCGGGGACATCTTGAGCTTCTACTTGGACGATCCGACGGCCAGCGCGTTTGTCACCGATCTCTTTCGTAGCGTCGTGGTCACAACTACAACGCCGCGTGAGAACCTCTTGCGCAGTGCGCTCGTCGTCGAAGCGCTTGCGGATTTGCGCCTCCGTGCTATGAAGGCGCATACGCGCATTGTCAGCGCGGCGGAGCATATGTTCTTGGCATCGCTGACTGCATCGCTGCAGTCGCAGGTGGCACTGGACGACGCGACGTCGTTTGTCGTACTTGGTGCGCTCGTCAAGTACCGCGCAGCGACAGCCGACGTTGCGACGACACAACCCGCCAAGAAAGCAAAGAGCGAGACCCCCGAGCAGCGGCAGCTCCAGCAGCTCTACGACATTGTCGCGAGTCGATTGGAAGCGACGCTCACACAGGCGACGCAAGCAGTTGTGCGTGAATCGCGTCCGCACGCAGCGTGGCAGTTCTACGTCGGCTTTTGCCACCACATTGTGGCGTTCCGGTCAGCCGTGACGCTCGAGATGTACGGCCGGTTGCTTGCGGTTGCGCTTGCGCTCGTTGCGATGGACGAGCTGGCCGATGACGAGAGCACACAGGCACTTCGCGCACTGCAAGCGCTGGTCGTGCACGCCAGCAAAGACGAAGCGCGGCTGCTGTTTGCGACGCTCGCGCGCGAAGTGCGTGCGCCGGAGCCGATGCGCGCCGTGAGTGCGCTCAAAGCGCTATGTCTGCTGCTCCAGGGCGAGCGCAAGCTCAGCTCGACGCGACGCGAGTTGCTAAGCAGCCACAAGGACACGATCGTTGCAGCGCTCGTGGAGAACATGAGCCGTTCGTTGACCGAGCTGCGCGTCGCTACAGTATCGACGCCACTGACGACGACCGCACACGCAGCGGAGCTCTGCACGTGGACGCTCCAGGTCTTTGTGCTCTTCTTCAGCAAAGCCGAGCTGTTTACGTGGAAGACCCACGAACTTGCGCACGTATTTGTGGGTTTCCAGCCACTGCTTGCAGCGACCGCAGACTGGCACGCGCAGCGCTTCACGCCAGCACAGGTGCATCAGATCTGGACGCTGTCGTACACGCTGCTGCTCCGGATCGTGCGGCACCACTTTGCGTCGCTCGTGAACGGCACGGCGCACATTGTACAGGCAACAAATGCGCTGCTCGAGCTGCTCGTGCTCGCGTCGCGTTCCAGCAGTACGGACACGGCGATGAGTGCGCAGTGCGTCGAGTGGAGTTCGAACCTTGCGCGGCTGTACGGATACATGAAAGAGCACGACGGGCAGCTACGCAAGCACGTCGTGTACCTTCTGCTCGCGTACTTGCTTGGCGTGACACGCGATAATTTGTCGATTGCGCTGCAGCAGAAGCTCCGTCCAGGTGTCTTTTCGCTCCTTGACATCTGCTCGGCGTACGAGAAGGAGCAGCTGTACGCAGCACTCGACTCGACGGGCAAGTCGCTGCTCAAGTCACTCGACACGAACTACAAGCTCACGCATCGCTACGTTGGCAAAGTCTAAGCGATAGCGAAGGAGAGAGTTGGAGAGCTCAAGAAAAAGCTGAATGAACATATAGATAGATACACAGCCGTGTGTGTGGGTGATTCGTCGTTCATTGTCGCTACAAGAGTGTGACTGTCTATCTACATGCCCTGGCGATCGTCGCCGCGTCCTAATACCTGCTAGTCCAAACTACGGTTCCCATCGACTCTCGCCGGTGCGCTGGTTGTAGTAGTATACGCTACCTGAGACAGCGTCAAAGCACTCGAGCCACTCGCTCGTGGTACTATGCGCTGGACTCGATGCGTGGTGTACGGTCAAGATCTGTGCTGCGCCGCGCCGCCGCAGTCCATGCGACGCAAACGACGACGACGCGGACTCGGACGACGATGTTCGCGCTCGGTAGTAGTCGGAAGGTTCGGATCGATGGCGCTCGAACGCGACGAGATCGTCGCTGTCGCTATGCAGGAAGTTCATCGTCGATGTCGTCGAGCGATTGCTGCTCGTGCGATGGCGTGTCGTGCGTGCTGCCTGGCGCGCAGCTGCTGCTGCAGACGACGCCATCGACGACAGTGAGAGTGCGGACGACGCCGATGACGACGACGTGATCGAGCCTGGCGATGGAGGAAACCCTGATGTGTGACCCAGCTTCCGGGACGATGTGTGGGACTTCATGCCGACGGGCGGATGCTTTGGTTGCTGCTGCTGTTGGTGAAGCGGCGGCAAGAGTGTGTTAGAGGTAATCGTCTTGAAGTTCGGCTGCAGCACGTCGTCGTCGTTCTCGCTGTCGCTGCTGATGAGCGACGACACGTCGCCGTGTTGATTCTCGAGGTCGTGGAATGGCTGCGATCCATTCGTGCTGCCGCCTTTGCGCGACGTTGTGCGTCGAGATGCTTCAGGATGCGCGAGTTTCGATTTGTTTTTGATGCTTGCAGAGGCGACAGCTGCTGCTGTCGACGACGACGAAACACTGGAGGTCGACGATCGCGGGCTTCGCGTCAGCGCTTGTTTGGACTCTGCAGATCGTCGGGATTGCGATGCTGTCTGTACATACGTATGTGGTAACAAAAGTGAGACGAACAGCTCACAACGGCCGAGATCATGAGGCTGAGAATGTGTTGCACGCACCTTTGTCGATGGCGCTGCATGCGCGAGGACGCCAGACGTCGACGCTGATGTTTTGCTCGTTCCAAGTCGAAGCGAATCGAGTTGTGTGAGTCGCTGGGAGTAGTTGCCGCCATCGAGTGGTCTTTTGTCTGCCTGCTCTCGCAAATAGCAACGCGTTCAGTTCGTCAGCGTTGCTGCACACAATACACAATGCAGTGCATATGTGATGTACATGAGGACGTACATGCTGGAGAAAAACCTTGAGCGCGATCAGCACAACTGCACTCGTGTGGATGACCGAGAGGTAGCACGGTGAGCAAAGCAGCGTCCAGTGTACTGTTCCGCCGATCGGGTGGATCGCTGACTCCCGCAGTCGCACGTTCAGCCGCGCGCCAATTGCGACAAACAGCAAGACGGTACTGCCGATGTACATCGGTACCTGCGACCACACTTTGCCTTCAAAGCACTGCTTGTGCGAGCTTGCTTTTGGTGGTGACGCGCCGACTGCAACTGCAGCGCAGCAGCATTCGCAGCGATCGCAGCTCGAGAGTTGCCATACGAGTGCAAGCGAGACAAGCACACTTGCAGCGATCGGCAAGTGCGTGTAGTGAAGTGGTGCAAGGTACGATCTGTACAACGCGCGGCCAAGCTGGTCGTCGGATACGTGGTGATCCACGAGTCCACCGACGATGAAGAATGCCCACGACGCACAAAGTCCGAATGCGAGCTGGTACACTGCACAAACTTGACGCCGCGTGAGCTCGAGTGCAACGGCGAAAGCAGCAGCAGCGAGCAACAGCACTGCACCAAGGAGGTCGTCGATGATGTCCACGCGACGCAGTGCATCGACGCCAGCACCAGTGTCAACCGTCGTAAAGTCACTCATGTCGATGCTAGATTGTGTTGCTTTGCCTCCCTGCGCTTGGGTCCTTCGCTGCGTTGGCTCGTCTTGGTTCTGCGATGCTGTCGAGCTGCTACGAGGTGGCTTCGCTGCGTTGCATGCGTCTTAGACATTCACCGTGACGGACAAGAATAGCTATGTACTCTCGTATTCTAAGATATTACAAATACGCTCAAAATCGAGGTGAACTTGAAAAGACGCAATGACTCGTCCGAGAAGTCGGCAGTGCTGCTTGAGCACAATGCTGTCGACTCACACACGTGCTCTGGTAACCAAGTGCCAAGTGTCCGTGACGCCAGCATCACCACATCGGCAGCAACCGTAGTAAGTCCTTGCTCGTCATGAAGGTCTCGGCTGCAATCGCGGTTGGCGTGATGCTCACTCACGCGACGCTCGCGAGTGCTGCATCAAACGATCCGATCACGGATGTGATCTGCGCCAGCGCCGAGGCAGCAGCATTTTTGGGTTTCCAGTGCAGCGCAAGCTCGTCCACGCCAACGACAGCACCGACGACTGTTAAACCTAGTACGAAGATGACAACTGCTCCAGGATCAGCAACGACAACTACGCCGACACCAGTGCCGACAATCAACAAGACAGCGACGTACGACCTGCACGCACTCGCGATTGGCGACTGGGGCGTCGACCTCGGACTTGGGTCGTGCTGTAATCGGTACCGCCAAACGGGTGTCGACAATGCCGAGTACTACAAGGACCAGCAAGCGCAGCAGAACGTCGCATACTTGCTGGCGCTGTCGGCCGAGAAGCTCAAACCAAAAGTGATCATCGGCCACGGGTGCGTCTGCTTTGTGAACGTCAGTGCTGTACATACTGCAGTGTTTGCACTCCGTTTTGGACCTATCTAACACATTCGACTCTGTCTACAACAACGCCTCACAGCGACAGCTTCTACTGGAACGGCCTGGGGTCGGACGACGTCACGTACCGCTTCCAGAACTCGTTCGAAATGTATTACGACCACGCGTCGCTGCTGAACACCAAGTGGGTGAACGTCATGGGGAACCACGACTACGGCGGTGCGATGTTCATCTGCGGCAAGTGGGACAACCAGTTTGTCGAGTGCAGCAGCAAAGCCGATATGCTCAAGCAGCTGGACGAGAAGTTTCAGCGACAGAGCCACTACAAGAGTCCGTTCAACGACCGATGGCAGATGCCTGCGCGCTACTATATCGAGACCATTACGGACGCATCGTCCGGCGTGACAATCGACATCTTCAACGTCGACACGAACGCAGCGACGGTCCACGGCGGCGAGCAGATCTGCTGCCAGTGCTACGGCTACAAGACAAAGTACAACCTCGCGGGGAGTTGCAACAACGCAGCGCGCGGTGACACGATGTGCTTTGGCGGTAGTGTCGACCTCTTTGACGCCTGCCTCGCCAAGCTGGAGGCGTGGCAGGACGACTCGCTGCATCAGCTCGCACGTGACGCCCAAGCATCGACAGCAACGTGGAAAGTCGTGAACTCGCACTACTCGCCGCACTTCCACATGGCGCCGTCGATGATGCAGGAGTGGAACGACGTGCTTGCACGCACGAACGTCCAGCTCTTCCTCAACGGCCACACGCACGCCGAGAGTCACGAACATGCGGATTTCAACACGCACTTTGTCACGAACGGCGCGGGCGGTGGCATCCAGAGCGAGAGCATTGGCGAACCGCCGCCGTATGCGACGAACGTCAATACGGTCTGGATCGGCCACAACACGCCGTATGGGATGTTTGAAGTGTCGTTTGGGAAGACGCAAGCGCGTTTGCGGTTCGTGACGTTTGACAACAAGTGGGTGTTCAAGAAGCACCCGAGTGACACCATCAAGGGCGGCCAGCACATCGACCACTGCTGGCTCCTTCCGGTGGACGGATCGCGCGGTGCCGCGTGTTGAGTGTGCGAGTCGTACGACAGTAGTAGGTGGTACATTATATCTGCGATGTGATCGTAGGTTCTTCAAGAGCAACGATGTGATGAGAGTAGACGAACGAACGTGGTTATCGTATGCATGTGCATTGATTGCACTGTGCATACACTACGATTAGCGTCATGTACACTATCGCTCATTGGACTTTTACTGCTTTCTTGGTCAAGATGCAATGCTCGACGCCCTGTTCGAGGTGGATCGCGTCGTTCTCGCGCGCAAAGCCGCAGCGTTCGTAGAAGCCTTTCTTGTCGTACTGCGCCGAGAGCGCAAAGCTCTCGACGTCGTCAGCAACCGCTTGCTCGACTGCAGCCATGAGCGCAGCGCCGTAGTTCTTGCCACGGCACTCGGCGAGCACTGCGACGCGGCCGATCTTGGCTTTCTTCTCCGCAACGTTCATGAGCACGCGTGCAACAGCGACGTACTTGTCCTGCTCGACGTCCTTGCCAATGAAGTGGTACGTCGTGTCCTTGGTGTCGTACTCATCGACTTCGAGCGCGCCGTCGAAGCCCTGCTCGTCAATGAACACCTGCCAGCGCAGTGCCTTGGCGATGTCGAGCTCCTCGGGCGTCGTCACGCGCGTGACAACAAGCGTCATTGTATGTGGCGTAGCTGTGTGTGGGGAGAAATAGACTTGTACTGGAGGTGCGATGGGAGCACAAGATATGAGCTTTGTAGCACGAAGATTTGACAAAGTGAGCTGCTACACGCTTGGAAATGACATCATACGGATCGTCCACTTCGACGCTGTGCGTCGTTTGGCAACGCGTACACTCATCCAACCTCAAAAGAGTTGTCAAAAGTACTATTTAAACTAATCCTAGTAAATATGCACTGACATCTTGTAAACAAAGTGCTACAGCACATCAGAAGGTAATTCGCTACACCTTCAGGCATTTCGTTACTAAAAATAACCTGTTACTAAAAAAAACGATCATGTCAAAGCACTCCGTTTTAGTAGATGGCAACTACGACTCCAAGTTCTGTTACAAGACAACGATGCAATCTCCTTTAGTGTCCATCATGTTGTGTTCTTGAATGTAGTCCACCTGACAGAAGCGAAACACGCGCATATGCTGCAACAGCGATCGACGTTTGGGTTAGGGCACTCGGCTGCTTGCGTGTACGACCGACCGGTAGAACGCATCAACTGGGTGAGCAAGAGTCTGGCCAATTTGGATACTGCCGACGCGCGCTTGCGTGTGCGGATTGCGCAGCGCAAGCGTCGTCGAGCACCGACCCGCGCGTGAGAGAAACAGCGCATTGAGGTCCACGTCAGTGACTGCAACGAGTGTCGTGCTTCCGATATGCAGCAATTGCACGTCGATGTGCAGTGCGCGCGCCGCTGGCGAGTGGAAGAACGCGTCGTCGTCGCAGATCTTGTACGTAATGCTAACGTCCAGCGGTAACAGCACGCCGGACGACAAGGACGAGGACAGCGCTGTGTCTGCTAGTGCCAATGGCGTGGCAGGCGATGCTTGGGACTCAAAGTCGTAATAGTCGCAGAGCACAACGAGCGACGTTTGCGGGCCGAGCGACTCGAGCGCCGTGAGGTTTGACAAGTGGAGATCGTGCAGCCTGATCTCGATGATGTTCATCGCGTTGCATTCATGCGTACCAGCATCGCTTGCAGCAACGGACGCTGTAGCGCTGTCGAGGGCGGTCGACTCGACAACCGCTGTAGTGCACATGCCGACGTTGTTCATGTGGGACGCTGGGCGACGCAGCGAGTCGCTCTTTTCGCGTTGCAGCTCGCGGATCTGCTCGAGGAACGATGCAGCGCAACTCTCAGCTTTGCGCAGCTTGCGCCGCAACACGTGCATCTGCTGCGCATGCACGAGCATCGCACTCGCAAGTTGCGCTTGTGCATCTTCTTTCAGCAGCGCAGTCAACTCCGACACTTTCTCGAGTCGCTGCTGCTGCAGTGGGTTTGTACCAACAGCGACGCGTTGATGACACGTGCTGCACAGCTGCACGGCGCACGTCGTGGCGTCCGCCATAGCTACGCTGCTGCCGTCGGCTGTAGGTGATAGTACGCTCTCTTTGTCGTCGCGTAGCTTTGCAACAGCATCCTCCTGCAAACGCATGTCTTTCACAGCCTTCCCGAGCGCCATTAGCAGCATCTTGTCGTCGGGCAACGTGTAGAATCGGAGCTGGAACTCGGCGATCTTCTGTGCAGTGCGACATTGCTCATGCTCCAACTTGCATTGCTCGAGCGCTTCGACGCGCTGGACGCTCTCGCGTTCGAGTGCGGCGATGCGCGCTCGCAGGTGCGTGTTGGTCTGTCGCGTGACGCGCGCGTCCTGCTGTGCAAGCTCCACGTCGCGCTGCATCGTCTCGATCGAATCTTCGAGCTGTGCGATCCACACATTCTTCTTTTGGAGATCGACGGACAGTGACTCGAACGGACGAGAACTGAGCGTCGCAATCGCATCGTTCAGCTTTGCTGTCTCACTACGTAGCAAATGCGCCTCGCTGCGCAGTACGCTGTTCTCGATTGCAAGGTCGCTGTGTGCGTCGATCGCTTGCTGTTGCAGCGCAAGTCGCTGCTTTGTGCTGAAGAGCTCCGTGTTGAGCTGCTCGAGCTGCTGGATACTTTGTTGATACAACGTCGCACGCGCACGCGCCCGTTCTTGGAGCAGATCGAAGCGCGCTTCAAGCAGTTGTGTCTGCCGCATGCGATCGTCCAGACAACTGTGCAGCTCCTCAATCTCGCGTGTTGTATATTCATTCGAGAGCGACAGTGCGATCATGTCGTTGCGCTGCTGCTTCGTGCTGCTGGTTGATGCAGTCGCTAGCTGATGCTTTGTCACGTCGTTGCTGTCGCAATTGGTGTGAAGAACGCATTCACGTCGCAGCAATTCGTTCTCTTGACGCAGACGTTCCAAGTCAAGCTCCAACGATTGCAAGCGCGTCTTCATTTCGTGCACTAGCGCAGTGATTGGCGGTGGTTGGCGTGCTGGTGACGGGACGCTGGCGACTGGTTTGTCGTCAATGCCATCTGTCTGTACGCTACTGTGCTTCACGGCTACCCGCCCGTTTGTTGTGCAAGCTCTCGTTGTTGTCACAGCAGCAGCAGGGCTGCGTCGATCAGTTTGCTTGATCAATGCAGTCGCACTGCTCGGGCATCCATCGACCTACACCAGCAGCAGCAAGTTGGATGGGTGGCAGTGACTGGAAGTTCGAATACGTCGAGAGGCGAAAGCCAACAAAACATACCCGATAGAGTCGCAATTCGAGCTCCCGTATTCGCGCGACGAGCTCTCGGTTCTCCTCGACAAGCTGCTTCGTGAAGACGTCGTTGTTTGGAAGCGTGCGCTCATACTTGACAGTCGTGAGCGCTCTATCCGCGTAACATCGAGTGGTTTGCGGGCCACGTGAAGAAACGTCAGCGATCTACAGTCGCACACTATCCTGCGCTCATGCACACAAGTCAAGATACGCACTTGCGATGGACGCGCTCGATCGTATGTAGTCGTGTCTGGAGTGTCTCGTTTGCCGCAAGCACTTGCTCGTAGCGCGCTTTCCACTCCATCGCAGCCGCTGCTTCAGCATCGTGTGTGACGACGACGACATCTGCAACTGAAGCTCTTGTCGCTGCAGCAACTGTGTTTGCAGTTGCTTTGGATGGCGCGGCGCGCTTCTTTGGCTTCGGTCGCAGCAACTCAGACGGAGAAGGCGACGGTGGAGATTTGATGATCTCAGGAGCAGACGATGTCATGCTGCAACAGTAGCAAGCGATCCATATGATTTTGCTCGATCGTGCTCGCACTCGCTCGTTGCGCTGATATCATCTGGGCAAAGGTCGTCAAAAATATTACTGCGTAGTACCAATGTCAACTGTAAAGCAAAATATAAATACTAAAGTAATTCCGCCATATCAATATCAACATAGAGCAAATCTGGGCAAAATGGACTTCGATGCATGCTTCGAGCTGCTGGCGGCACGACCAGCACATGCGCACGACCACTGCGAGCAAGTAGCGCACAACACGAGCAGTGAGAAAGATGTACAGTCACTCAGCGACGCACTCGAGTCGCAACTCGGGCAGACGATTGACAACAGCAACGCGGAAACAGCGCTGAAAACCACGGACGTCAGCGATGTCGTCACGCAAGGCGACACACCATCGCTAGCATCGCTCAGCGTACGAGCTCTCGCCCAGGCGTTCTTCCGACTGCAGGAAGCGCGTGTACAGATCTACAGCGACTTTCACAAGTACGAACACTACGTCGATATGTATCGCTGTGGGCATGGGATAACCGGTCCATTTCTTTAATGCACCACTCAGAGGCTTTGCAGAGCACCAGCAGACCGAGTTCTTCACTTCGTTCTGTACGTATGTGCATCTTTGCAATCAGCATGCGCGCATCACTGCCATATGGAGCTCATCTTGTCTTGCTACGCAGCTTCTGGCATCACAGCTCGCTTTGCAGCTGTGAGCAACACGATCAACAGCGTCGAGGTGCGTCAAGCTGCTGTCATTGCTTCCTTTTCATTATTCTTCTTCTCTTCACATGCTAACGATATTCCTCGTACATCACTCGTATGTGTACAATCTACACATCACCAGCAAACGCTCGTTGCGAAACACCAGCGCATGCTCGCGCAGTGCATTCGCCACGTACAACTGCAGGAGAAAGAAAAGCTCATGATCGTACGTACCGCTCGTTGCCAAGCACTGTCGTTGTTACTCGCCTCGTAGTCCTGTCTCATATCTATGCATTGCTATCGCTTTAGACGTCAGCGCTACTGGTCGAACAGATGCGACTGCGCGACGCTTTGCGCCAATCGTCGTCCGAAGAACAAGAAGCAGTCGGCCATGCATCGATCGCGTCGCTGCTTGAGCAATCGGTTGCGTCGCTCCAGCGCAAGCTTGCAGCAAACGTCGAGCGCATTAACGAGTTGCTGGACGATTTACGCACCGAAGTCGTCGACCTGGAGGAAGTGGATGACGATGACGCTGGTATTAGCAAATACCCAGCGCACTAGTGACTACTATGAGCCTGTAGCTATAGCTAGAGCATGTGACGAATGGACGGTATACGCTTGTTTCCATTCCACCGCACACTTGCGTCCTGTCTGTTCTACTTGCGCTGTGTGATCGTCCCCAAACGACCTCGTAGCTCCGCCTCTTTCTCCGCAAGTGTGTTGAGGTCGCTGCAGTCGCATACTGGCGCTGGGTCCTTGAGCGTCGCTGCTGCGCTGCTCGCCAACGCAGCGAACGCTGTCGGGTCTTCGCGCCGCAGAAACTCGAGTCGCGTTCGCTTTGCGTCCAAGTGGAGCTGGAACGTCGAGTTGTGCTGCAAACTCGCGCGGTGGAACGCTTCCGCTTGTGCTTCTTCGCGCTTCTGGCGCAGCAGTTCGACGTACAGCGCATTCTCGAGCGCGACGTCGGTATTATAAGCACGCTGTGTGATTGCACGTTGCGCGTGTTTCGTGCAGACCGACAGGTTGTACGCATGTTCCAAATGGCGGCGAATGTAGAGTGCGTCTGCGTAGATCGGCCGGATGCCTTCTGCATGCAGTGCAACGTGGACGTTCTGCCACATCTCGCCAACTTGGAACGTCGGGTACTCCTTGGCGATTTCGAGCATCACGAGGTCGCGTGCCGAGAGCGCAGAGACGTCGGCGGCGCTCGTAGCGAACGACACGTTTGCGAGCACTGCGTAGATCTTTGCTTTCAAGTTCACATCCGGGTGGCTGTCTGCATCGCGTAGCTCGAGCAACGACGTATTGGTGGAAGCACGATTGGCGCGACCGCTCTGTGCAGCGCGGAGTGCATCTTTCAGACGCGCAAACGCTGGTGACTGCGGCCGCTCGCTGTTGGCAGTGCCAACGCCGTTCATCATGTCGCTGCGCAGTGACTCGAGGCCGCTGTCATCGCTCATGTGCGTCGACACAATGAACGGATTGCGACACGTCGTGACGGACTTGAACGCACTCTGACGCGCATGTGCGAGCGATACGACAGCGTCATCGGTTGTATCGTCGTTGTTCTTGCCTATAGAACGCGCACGTTGCTCGTCGACCGCATCTTCGTTTGCATAGATGCGCAGCAGTAGTTGCGTTGCGGTAAAGTTGTTCGTCTCGCGTTGGTCGCTGCGCCACGACAAGAACGACGGGATCGCAGACGGATTGACGCACACCTCTGCAAGTGCAGCAAGCACCTGGTTCTTTACTGCTTTGAGCGGTACGCTCTCGAGTACCGCAAGCAGCTTCGGGGCACCGTCGTCATCGATGAACGCGCTCTCGCTGTCCGCATCCCCGACGATGCACGACCGTATAGCGTCGACGATCGCAACGAGGATGTTCTCTTCCAGCACCGAGTACGACGGATCGAACGCGAGATGCTGCAGCACGACGTGGACGCCATGCGCGTCGCGGAACCGCCTCCTGTTCACGTCATGGCCTCTGCACATGTTTGCGCACGCAAGTAGCGCGTTGCGTCGAATGCCAAACGTGTGGCGCGATGGCGGCGCAGCGAATGCTGTCACAGCTACTTCGACTGCACCGATGCGACCGAGTTCGTCCTGCACGCTTGGCATGGGCGATGCAAGCTGCAACAGCAGCATCCACGCTTCGGCGAGGTTCTCGTCAGTTTGGAGCACGCTGCTTTCGAGGTACTCGAGCAGCACTGCGTGACCATTCATCTCGATAAAGTGGTCGACGATGCTCGGCGCAACGTGGTTGAGGACGCTCAGCGCGGTGACTTGCAGCGCTTGCAACTGTGCAGGCGTATGGTGCTGCTGTTGCTGTTGGGTTGACGCAGCAGGCTGACTTGTCGCCCACCCGCCAGTCGCATACCCGAGCAGGATCTCCGCAAAGCGGAACTGCACAAACTCCTGTCGGTTTGCGTCGTGGTCGCTCACGACTTCGGCGAGCAAGAACCAAAGCATCTGCTTGAACTCAAAGTCCACGTCGCTGTTCGTCGCGTAATTGCGATGGTCTGCATTGATCGCAACTGCACGTGCGGACGATTGCAGCTTTGCAGTTCCGCTGCCTGTAGTTTCTGTGAACAGAGCTGGGACCTTTGGAAGCTTGCGCTTCTGTTGCGTCTCGGCCGCAGTCGCGTACGAGAGCAAGCAGTTGGTCACGCCCGTGCTGTAAAACACATCGAGCGACCGGCGCCGTCGTGCAAGCAGCGTGAGCACCATGAGACACTCGTTACGTAGCTCTTTGTCCTGTTGGCGGTAGCCACGCGCGAGCAACAACTCCAACACGTGCAGCAGCGCTACGAGCGTAAACTCGTTTGTGAGAAAGTACGCAGCGTTGCGCAGTCGAAAGTGCACGAGGAGCTCACGGCGCGACGCGCACTTGGTGACCGCACGCATCTTTTCGTGGCATAACTCCAACACGTTCCAGAGCACGACGACGCAGAGTGACAAGAGCTCGTCGTGTGGGTCGTTGATGCTCGCAAGGATGAACACGACGTGATGCAATGCGCCGCTCAAGACGAGCACTTCGGCACACCGCTGGTGGCTCGAGAGCTCGTACACGATCTCCACGATCGTAAACAGAACGGCCGCACTGCGCTGCTCAAGTGTGAGCGTAGTAATAGCACTACTGGCGTTCAGCTGACTTCCGTCTGCTGTCAGTGGTTGCTCGTCATCTACTGTAGTCGATTTGTCCTCGTTGACTCTCAAGCTTGTGGATGGCGTTGCTTCTCGAACCGAGTGTATTGGCGTTGAAGGCGTCGAGGATGTTGCAGGTGCGCCTATCAACAGCCGCTCGCTTGCAGCACTGGATGGCGGACACGACTCGAGCGAACGTTGCAATGACTGGTCAGAAGCTACGGTGGAGTCTAGCTGCTCTGGATTGAGCGCTCCAAACTCGTCAAAGTAGCGGACTCTTTCGTCAGGCTCGTCGTTGTTGCTGTTGTCTGGGAAGAGATCGTAGAGGACGCCGACGACTGCATCGATGACGCCAGTCTCTTCCATGACGTTCTGACTAAACACTCGTGACGAGAGACGCAAGTCGTCTATATTCGGCTCGACGTTGTTGCTGCGCACTTTGATCGGACGCGCAAGACCTGAGCGCACATATACACACCAACAGCAGCGTCAGTGATATCAGCGCTGTTGAGACACATCAAGTTACTATGCGACTTGTCAGTCAGTAATTGCACAGCGAACGCACATGCGCCGATCGCAAACTGCAGCAGCGTTTCTGCTGCCGCGACTTGCACATCGAGCTGCTCGAAGGTGAGCAGCTGCGCAAGCGTCTGCAGCAAGCTATGCAGCAGCATCGGATTAGAGATCTCTTCATTCGACTTGAGTCGCACGAATGGCTGCGCCAGATGTCGCCAGAAGTAGTCGTGTAGGCATCATCGTAGCACGTATGAAAGCGTAGTGAGCAGCGTGACATAGCGTATGACACGAACGACCGCGCTAACTGACAGTTTGCACTCACCTTGGCGCACAGCGTGATTGCTGCCAACAGCAAGTCCGTGAACTGCACGAACCCATCAGCAACTTTGTCGCTCAGCAGCTGGACAAAGTCGCTCGCTACAGGGAGCTCGGACAACTTCCAACTGGAGACAGCGAACAGGTATGTGAATCGTGGGTAAAGCATGAAGCTATCCAACACTCCCTTTTCTCCTGCACACACAAACGCTCATACAAGCACACACCCACTCCTACCCTTGCTCGTTTTGGTAGATGACGTGTTTCGCGAGCGCAAAGTGGCGCTGGTGGTTGTCTCGAGTCTGCGGATCGAGCACGGATGCAAAAAGCTTCTCAAGCCCCTGCCACGACGACTCGCTGTCACTGCCATTGTTTGACAAGCGAGCATCTTCAACAGTGTTCGTTGTCGCGAGCAAGACGGAGCGCGTCGACATTGGTGTGTGACTACGCGCGGAAGGGTCGATGAAATGAAATGACTACTACGGCGACGGATCAATTTTTGTCATTTTTGTATCGGCGTGTGACTCAAGAGTCGTTGAACAAATCATTACACGACACTCGCAGCTTGTTTCTTTATGTATTGCTCACAACACATTTTTCCAGGTTAACGCTTGACTCAAATGTGTCGTGCAAATCTAAAAAACATACTTTATAACAGGAAACGTAGTGACGCACTTCTGCGAAGGGACGCACCAAAAGATCGTGATTTTTGACACACAGCTATATTTTCACACAGCTTTTGCGTTGTCAAAATCAATTTTTTTGTCGTGTATGACGCACGAAAATTAATATTGTGTATTTTTATCAAAGTCATTAACAAGCGATTTAATACATCAGTATTGTCCATTCAGTTAATACTATATACTACATCACTAGTACAAATCAGAATGAGATATACAGGGAAAATTATGGGCTTTGACGACAAAATGAACTACGCATGTGAAGGCAAACATTTGAAATAGCTAATGTGAAGGGCCTAAGTATTTCGTGAATTACCGAAATAGGTAGAGCGCAGCGAAGAGAGGAGACCACGTCAGCGTCGAAGGCATCAAGAGCAGCAGTAATAAACAAACTACACAAGTGGTTCATTCCTAGACTCGTGTTGTCCATATAATAATGTGGCATTAGACACTGTCACATAAATATCGAAAGTGTTCTGTAATGACGTCGTATCATGTTTTGAATATTTGACGCCATTATTCGCTATTTGTTATCAATATGCAGCACATTGATTTCCAAAAAAACGTTTGAGTATGTTGTTCGAAGTGTTCAAATCTTATTTTGAGAACTCTTAATCTAACCAGTAAAAATTCTGTAAACGCCTATAAATATCACTTAGGATGCTTCTATTATTTAAGCATCTGGAATTTGGCAAACCTTTATACAAAGGCTCCGCAGAGTTGATCTCTCATAAATGTACGCCCCGCTTCGACAACATGAGGCAGAAAGAGAGGCTATTGCACACTCACTCACTTGCATTCAACACAGTCACATTAAACCCGAAAGTTCAGTGTAAAACCTATAAAGTTTTGACGATTGGAGTCACGTTTTGGAGTTGCCTTGTGAAAGTTCGGCACAGAGATTGAGTTATCGTATTTGATATGTTGGTCAACATGTTCAAATCTAGTTATAGAAACTCTAAGCACACTATGAAAAGCACACTATGAAAGCATAGATACATTTTAGCGATATGGAAAGTTAACTTGACTCAGTTAATACCTAGGCAAAGTGGTAGTCACTTAACAAATGTCCCTACAGAGTACATATAAATTGTGGGTATTGTATGCTATTTCTGGTTTGCCTCTAAGCTGTACTAAATATGCAGGTATAGAGTTTGACCAAAACAAATTAACAGAATTTGCAGAAAGTGCATGCTAATCGCAACGAATCTGGGTGCATTAAAATTTCGACATCACTGGTTTGTAACTACTGAATTTCCTGAGTGAATGGCGGCCACCGCTTAAGCCTTTTGGATCAACTGGATTGGATTACGTTACGCAAGGAAAATGCGCATTATTTTCGTCGAATCAAGTATGCATTTGATTGCAAACATTTACAAGAGAATATCGTTGTCGCTAGTATCACAAAAAAATGCATTATATATTTCGAAATGCTCGCAGTGATAGCTCTTCAACACATCTCGAATGTGTACGACGATTAATTCATCTGTGTGAGTTAGTTATAAAATCATGTGAATTCTCAACCCTGATAAATAGCGCCGCCATCCACATTTAGTACATATGGCAACACATTTGAAGATATCCTACCAGGCAATCACAACAGGCACGCCGACAAACACAAGATCATCGAGATCTAGTTCATACAAAGCAGATAATTTGCCAAAGCTCGCGCCAGAAAAACGCATTAGTTTTTCGTTGGACCTGAATTGTAATGGTTGCACGTTACTGTTCGTCTTGGAAATATACTGCTAAGTCTAGTATGTCACTATGCAGGCTTCGTAAGTACAGTAGTTTGCATAAGAATATCAAAGC